>ML675640.1:13696918-13740945 GCA_007922155.1 Mesoclemmys tuberculata
GGGGGGTGACCTGGTGCTGGGGGTGACCTGGTGCTGCGGGACCCTGGGGTGGGGTGACTGGTGCTGCGGGAGGGCGGCGGCCGGGGGCAGCGTGGCACCCGTTGGACGGAAGCTGTGTTGGGGGTAGGAAGCTGCCTTGTGCATGGGAGCAGAGAGCCTGGGGGCACTTGGTGCAGGGGTGAGCTGAGCAGGAGGAGTCAAAGGCTAGCACCTTTGGGGGGGGTCTTGATTCTGGGTGACACATTCTCTTACCTGGAAACTCTGTTAAAAGCCTATTTCTACGCTGGTATCACCTGGTAGACAGATACAGTGACAGATTTAGATGTATAAAAGGAGATTTAGTGACACAAACGAGGTAACAGTCGTCATAATCTTAATCCTGATTGTTTGTTCTTGTTTTCCTATGCATCAGGCTTTGCTATGAAATTAATGACATGGATATTCTGATAAGAGTTTTACATGAAATATAGACTTGTTTTTACTTCCCTGGAGCAGGTTTCAGACATACCACTTGCAGCTGGTGCATGATACACCAAAACCATGATACACCTTTCTGTGTTTTGAGGCTTGTCCAACATTTCTCCGTGCGTGGGCGCTGGGTGATTTGGTAGGTGAGTACGGCCAAAGACATCCAGAATGACAATGAAATTAATAGACCCCCACAGCAGCTAGAATTGATTTATCTCTACAGAAACGAAGGGAGACTCTTTTGGAAGTCAGAGCAGACGTGGATCATGTTTGTATATGGATGAGTATCAGATTTTCTTCTGCAGAAGCAAATCCTCAGGTGAGTTTTGTGTAAAGGCTTTATAAAAATATTTTATTATAGATTATTTCCCTTTACTATTCACATAGTGGAAATATGGAAGCATCTGAGCTTTGAATGCTCTGGGGCTATGGTTGTTGCTATATAAATATTGAATCTGTCTCTGAATGTTTACCGAGCAATTCATCTGTTACAGATGCAATAGAGTGGGCCACTCTAGATGGGCTGGGGTGGAGCAACATGCAGTCATGTTGAAGTAGCTGAGTTTACGACCAGTGTCAGCCTCTTTCTTCCCTGGCTAGGAGCATGGTGGAAGCAGCTCATTTAGGGTCATGAGTGATTTCATCCCCACCCAAAGTGACCTTCTAGAAGGATAACATTCAGCCTTCCCTCACTAGAAGGACGGGTCAACCAACTACGGGGAAATGAAGTGAGGAGGTAGTGGGGAAGTTTCCCACAAAGAATGATGCCATATACCAAAGGGGACACTGGGAGGTTCCCAACATGACATGCACAACAGCTGTTTCATGGTCTAAACTGTGGTGATTCCCCTGGCACAAACTGGCTTCCGAGGGTTCTTCCATCAGCTCCTTTATTTTATTTTAGACTGTTCTCTTGTTATCCATCCTTGCTCCCCTGCCCATCAAAATTCTCTATAGCCTCTAATTAAAGCCAAGATGAGAACATGACAAGCTGCTAGGGGTGAGGTGGAGACTTGGAAGTGGGAGAGCCAAATGTGCTGGCTGATGGGGTTCTGGTACCAGAACCCCGTTTTGGTTTTCCCCTTAACTCTGCTGCTGACACATTGAGCTTTTGGTGCTGCTCTGTGTGTGTGGTACTTTGGTGCCCCATTTTTCAACATCTTGTGCTCTGTTGGGTGGGCACCTTGTTTCCTTTCTCTAGAGGTATACACAGCCTGTCAAAACCAGCCAAAGCAGTGCTGTAGGGAACTCCCCTGTGGCTATATGTTGTGTATCACTCCCAGCTCGCAAAACACACTTGCTGTCTCTATTCTGACATCTAGAGAATGCCTTTCTTTCCCTTCCCTTGATTTCATCACAGGATGTTGAGAAGGCCAAGACTATAATGGGGCTCAAAAAAGAGTTCATGGACAATAGGTCCATCAATGGCTATTAGCCAGGTGGGCAGGGATTGCTGTTTGCCGGAAGCTGAGAATGGGCGACAGGATGGATCACTTGATGATTCCCTGTTCTTTCATTCCCTCTCATGTATCTGGTGTTGGCCACTGTCGGAAGAGAGGATACTGGGCTAGACGGGCCATTGGTTTGACCCAGTATGGCTGTTCTTATATTCTTATGTTCAGATTTGTGAAAGGTTGAAAAATGTTCAGCGCAGCACAGTCCTCTAGAGCCCAGTTCCTCGATAAAGCACGTCAGGCCCGTGAAGAGCGGAGAGAGCTGAAAGAGAGAGATAGAGCTGCCATTCAGATCCAAGCCCTGATCAGGAGGTTTCTTTGTCGCTGCTGTCTGCAGAGGGAGATCAGGTGTGTGAAATTCCACCCGTTGTTGTGAACATGACTCTGCTGATGACTTAAAAAAAAAAAGAACTCAACATTTGATTCCTCCTCTTTCCCAGGAGAGAAGTAGAGGATTTCTTTGAAAATAATGAATCTGGTTCCAGTAGAAGAAGTGCACTTTCCATCTTCAAAATTGCCAGGAAACTGCTGTTCATTTTCACAGTTAAAGAGGACAAAGAGGTAAAGCTGCTGCCCTGACACATTTCATCCTCTCAGGTTAAAAACATGTAACCTGTTCTGTATGTTTAATATATATTTGAACTGTTACTTGGCCTGTCAAATGGGTTGTTGCAACAGGAAGGGTTTACAGTGTGAGCTGCAGCCCCTTTTGTCTTGTAATGCCATGGTGAGGACAGCAGGACTGAGAGCCAAGAATTCCTGGCTCTAATCCTGGCTCTGACAACGTTAATTTGAGCAAGTCATTTACTAATACACCCAATGGGCCAGCTAGCTGTGGTGTAAAACACCACCACACTCAAGTGAGAAGGTTTTTGTGCGCCTGTGACTCTGGTTAGGGGCAGCACTCAGCTAAGAACCTGAGTTAACTGTGCAGTGAAGACAAGGCCCTAACAGCCTAGCCTCAGTTTTTCCATCTGTAAAAAGATAATACTGAGATGTGCCTCCCAGGGGAGTTCTGAAGGCCAGTGTGGGTATAAGCACTCTGAAGATGAGCGGCCATATTAAGTTGTATTGAATCTGTTCAGCTGCATGTTGTTGTTCCCAGGTGCCTCTTTCCTGAGCAATTTCTGTTCTGTCAAGGAAAATACAAGTACATCACATGTTGTTGTATTTATATCTAATTTTAAATGTATACTTAGTGTGACATACAGTTCCCTGAGCTCCAGCTATTTTCCCGCCCTGCCCTTGATGTCGTAGTGTTTGGGTGGCCCCTGTGTTACAGTAACTAATTACATCATTGAAATGTCACCCCCAGGAGTAAACCGATCCCTTCTCAGGCCAAGGAGTAACCTGGATTCTTTTCTATTCCGCTTCCTGAGAGTCCTGAAATTCCTGTCCCAAGTGAGTGTCATATTATAGAGCAGTGGTTCCCAACCTTTTTGGCTCATGGGCCACAGATACATTTTTTTCCAGCCCTGAAGGGCTACCAGTCTCTGCCTGCAGTCATCGTCCATTCCACACACACACACACCCACACAGCCACCCACCCCTCCGCGCAGCCAGACGGAAGTTGTTCAGCTAGGAGGCTGCCTCCTGCTTGTTGGTCTTCTGTCTCCCGGGCTGCAGCAGGGAAACCACACGCATCCTGTAGCCCTGTGTGTTCCACCTGGGTCCCTTCGCAGTGGCTCCCTTCTGCAGCTGGGGGGATGGGAGATCAGTGCTCCCCTTCCTCTGGCTCCGGCAGGGACCCCAGCACTTATGGATCCAGGTGAAGCACTTTGCCATGCTCCCTGCTACAGCTAGAGGGAGAGGAACACTGATCGCCCATCCTCTTGGCTGCAGCAAGGAGCCTGCACTGGTTTTTTAGCTCTATGGCTCCTGGGTCCTTAGACAATGGCTCCCTTCTGCAGCCATCAGGAGGGGAGCGGCAGGCCACTTTGAAAGCCCCTGCGGGCCACTTTGGCCCCCAGGCCACAGGTTGGGAACCACTGTTATAGAGCCCAGAGTGGATGGAAGTTTCACTGTGTACCTCGCAAGCAAGGCAAATGTAATCAATCTCACTCTGTAATCTAAGAGAGAGTAGTTATACATACCCATAGGTTTTTCCTTCCTCTTAGGACACCAGCATTAGCCACTGCCAAAGACAATATGCTGGTCTCAGCAGAGCTTCAGTTTGTTCTGGCATGAAAGCCCTTTGCTTCCCATAATCTACTGTTTTAAACAGTTTTTCCCAAGTAACTGACTGTACTTGTGGGAAGTACACTTATGTGTGTCTCTCTTTCTTTACAGAGGTTTGAAAAGTTGTGTCGCTGTATCCTGAATAGCATGGATGTTGAGAATGAGCCCAAGGTCAGCAAGTCAACTTTGTTAGGGGGCATTTCAGTTTATTTTTTTTAAAGTTCAGCTAATCTTAAGTGTAAAGAATGAGACGCTCAGCTGTCACTTAGATTCCATGGTGAAATGTTCTGATATGTTGATAAACACCACAGAAAACCCGGAGATAACTAAATGGACCCACAAGGGTCGAAAGGGAATTTTCCACATGGTATAATTTACAGCTGACCTAGTCATTACAGGGGGCTGGGTAATTCTGGTCCAGTGCTGGGATCCATATGGCCTATGGAAGCAATTTTATTACACAGCTTCCTGGGCTTGTATTCTGGGTAAGCAACAGAATAGAAAACGTTACCACAAATTTCTCGTTCTTTGCCTTTAGGTGTGGTATGTGTCACTAGCACTTTCTAAGGATCTTACCCTCTTGTGGATCAAACAGATCAAGGACATTTTGTGGTTTTGCTGTGAGTTTCTCAAACAGCTGAAGGTAAATTCTGTGCTTATTTTTAGCTCTGTGTGTCTTGTGGTTTCACACCTTTGTGTTGTAGGCTCGGTTTATTAATGTTGGTGTTCTTGTTATTCCAGCCTGACATCCTACAGGACTCTAAACTGGTCAATTTGCACCTCGCGATGCTTGTTACCTTCACAGACACTTCCACGTGGAAAATACTCCGGGGAAAAGGTCTGTGTGGCTCTTTCCAAAACCCTGTTGTAGCCACCAATCCAAACCTTTCTTCTTTCTCTTTGTTCTAAAGTCTTCCGGCTTTGGCTGCAGAAAGGGAATGTTTTTCTTCTCCCTTATGCGTTGCCAAGCTCCATGATTCATTCTGTGCCGACCCGAGTATCAGAGATCCGTACTGTGGCTCAGAGAGGAGACTTCTCCATAAGACCATAATAGCTCAGTCAGTATTTCTGCTCTCTCGTAGTGCTCCAGTGTCACGTGAATCAAAAGCTTCCTTGATGTAAGGCTATGAGGACTTCCAGTTCTCTTGAGTTCCATCAAAAATACCTTCTTTAATTGTACTCAGGAAAAGATTGACCCCGAAGAAACCTTATGGAAGTCAACTGAAAAAACCCTGAACACGCTATTTAAATTCAGTTTTAGTATCTAGAATATTCCAAAAAACTACTAAACTTAGTGTTTTGTGTAGGGTTGCAATGAATTTGGGAATGAAGACGTTAATAGAAATTTGTCATAATTCACAATGGAGGACTACAGTTCATACAGATTATAAACACACAAATGATTCTCAGAAATGTCATAATTTTTTCCTTTCAGGAGAAACCCTGCGACCTGCCATGAACCACATCTGTGCAAATATCATGGGACATCTCAATCAGAAGGGATTTTATTCTGTGCTCCAGGTTTGTTTGTGATTATAACAATTGATAGACTTTTCAATCCCCGGCAATGTTTTCTTTCTGAACTATGTTCAGAGATTCTGTAGATGTGTTAGTGGGCATGTATTGGCAGTGACTCGTTATGAGAATACTCTGCTTATGGTTGGGAAGCCAAAAACTCACCCTCCCCTCCTTTCCATGAGCAGTATTTAATCTAAATACTATTTCATCATCTCATTAGGAGATGGAAGGCAGCAGTTCAGTGTAGCTGGTTAGAATACAGAAATAGGAGTCAGGCGTCTTGAATTCTATTCCCAGCCCTGCCACTGAATTTCTCCATGATTTTAGGCTAGTTTCTTTACTGTTCTGTGCCTCACTTTTTTCATCTGTAAAATGGGGATGTTCGTATTTCACAGGGTTGTTGTGAGGCTTGGTTATGGATTATAAAGGGCCTTGACCCTCTGAAGAGAGGCTCTATACAAATGACAAGTGTGATTGTAGCACACCTCTTTGGATACAGTTTCTCTCTTCTGCCAGTATCTGCACCAGACATACTCTGATTTAGCCCGGTGACATGTAACAACCGCATTAAGCAACACCCTCTCCGATAGCTTCTATCGCTTGAAAGCGGCCCTGCCTTTCAAGAACACAGTCAGATTCTTTCTCTAACAAGCGCTGCAATTTTCTTTTCAGATTTTGCTAACGAATGGCTTGGCGAGATCCAGACCGTCCCTGTCCAAAGGCACTTTAACTGCAATCTTTTCTCTTGCATTGCGGTAAGACAGCAAAAGCATCTTGGGGTGATATGTAGCCAAAGCTGCTTTCAGTGTTCTTCTGTAGACCTCTTGCCCTGCCAGTTTCTCTTTGTATCTTTTTTGTCGTGTTAGTGCAGGATGCAAATTTAGGTGGAGGACTTTTTTTTTCTAATAGCAAGTGTTTATAAATCAGTTGTAAAGATCGGTGCTGGGGTTACACTTGGAATGCTGCTGTATTTTGTGTGTTGAGTAAATGGTCTGAAGGAATGGGCCGCCTTTCTGCAAGTGTGATTTATACCCCTCAGTGACTTGCCGATGCACCTCTAACTACATAATTGTGGGTGCATGTCAGGTAAAGGTGCAGATGATCAAATCTGCACTCGCAGTTCAATTTGCAGATGTAAGCTGTGTCCTCAGGTGAGGGACTGGGCCTCACTGAGCTAGAAACAAAAATAAAGTCAATGCATAATGCAAACTCAAATCTGCAGAGCCCAGATCTCTTCACTGGCAGTTCACTAGGTGTCAAACCACAGTGCCCAGGGAGCATCCCTAAAGATTTTCACAAGCGAACTCTGTGACACTTCCTTTTGTAAGCGTCATTTCTGGGATCATGCGACAGGCTCACTTTTGATTTTCTGCTATTCATTCCAGCAAGAGTTCCGAGTCTGACTCTCTCAGGCCTTGAATAAGTCACTGAAGGTTTGCCTGAGTAAATGGGAACTACTTATTTATCTCCTTCCAGGGGTGTTGTGAGGTTTGATCTAGTAAACATTTGTGGAGCTCTTTAGAGACATGGGAGGGGCTGTTTAAGATCTAAGTATTATTATGGAATAAGACTCTACATTGTCTCCTGCCTCTGGCTGTCTTTGATTCCCTGGGGTCATGATGGATGTTACTAAATCGCCATGATAGCAGAAGCCGTAGGGGGCTGATTCTTTTCAAACTGACCTCTCTAATGAGACCAGAAGCAGCAGCCAGTTCTGAAACCCTTTGATACAAAGGCTGCATTTCTTAAAAAACACAGTGTGTGAAGTCTGAAGGATTTTTTTCTCTCTTCAGCCCTGTGATTGCTGCTCAGTTTTCTGACAATCTCTTGAGATCGTTCCTGATCCATATCATGTCAGTGCCCTCTATAGTGACTCACCTCGCTACACTAACACCTGAGGTAAGTGAGCTACTTCCACGCAGAATCCTGAGCTGTTTGGCATAACAAATATACTGTAATTAGTCATCAGTAACTCTCTAGTTACCAGTAATGGAGAGCAAAGTATTGTATCAGCCTCTTAAACAGTAAAATTTCTTTCCCCGCCAATTTAATCCTTTTCTAATGGAAACACATGTTCCTCCCCCATCCTTCATAGCCTGAGTTTCGAATGCTGTAGAAGTCAAGATAGCTATTTTTAGTATTCTGCGTGCAACAGGATCCTTCGTTATCTCAGCAGGGTTGTGAACAGCTTGAACTGTGGTTGCATGGGGAGTCCTAGAACAGAGAGGAAGGATGCTCTTGTAGTTAATACTTTGGACTGGGACCCTGGAGATCTGACATCTTTTCCAGGCTCTGCCACAGGCTCACTGCATGACTTAATTGTTCTGTGCCTCAGTTTCTCCATCTGTAAATGTCTTTTTATCTGTATGCCACGTACTCTTTGGGACAGAGACTCTTGCAGAGCACATAGCACAACCAGCCCTGACTTCTATTGGAGCCTCTAGTCAAAGTTTCCCTGAGTCAATGGCTCATGGGGCAGATGCTGTTAAAGCATATCACTTTCATAGCAAGTGATACGCAAGGGTGTACGTAATGTGGCCAGCATCATGTCCAACCACCAATGGTACCCATTCTGCTGCTGGGTAAACTGGAGGTGGCCTTTCAGCGTGTGATCAAACAAGACTTGAACCCACAACCTTTGTGAGTGTAGTCATGCACTTTAACCATTCAGCCGCCACACCTTCTGGTGTAGCTTGGTGCTCCCACAATATAAATATTAAATAACAGCAATCCAGAGCATTATTTGTGCTGGTGCTTCAAAACTGGGTTGAGTCTTTTGTAGTAGCAGTAAGTCGCGTGCTTTGGGTAGGTATTTCGAGTGCTGTGTGTGTTTCCCACCAGCTAAGATACTGTGATAAAAACTGATAAATTCAGAGTGTACGCCTGCTCAGCTGGGCATGCAGATGATGGTGTACTGTAATGGAGCTTTATGTGTTCAACTCTTGAGATCTCTACAATTTAGAGAAACTGCAATTTTCTGGAAGTGCACCAGGCCCAATTTTAGGTGTAAACTACTACTTAACATATTCAGCCATGTGTATGACCTGAGACTCCTCTGCTTCTCTTTGTTTTTAGTCAGGACATTTTATTTTGTGCGTGTGCAGAGAGGCAGAATTATCTATCCCATAGCAAAGAATCTTCGCTGGGTAGTGATATATTGCCCACTAATATGGTGTGGTTTGTCTACTCCCTTTCACAACAGAGGGCAATTGCTGGTGAATTCCGGGGAATGCAGGCAAATTTTAACTGCCATAGACTCATGAAAGGAGAAGGATATCCTCGTGACTGCTTAGAATAGGCCCAGTTCACCTGCAGATCCCTCGTGACCGGTTCCCCCACTTGCCTGTGACCTTCTTGTAAGATCTCTTCTTTAGAGTAATTCTTTGGCATGAAGTCTGCGCATCTTCTGAATGCAGCTGGTTTTTACTGGAATTCTTTGTGACAAGGAAAGAGCAGTCACTGATGATGTGTCAGACGGCTGCTTTTGAGTGGCACGCTAATGTGAGTTTAACTTGCAGCTTTACAATCATTTAAAAAAACCAAACCCTCTGTCTTTCAGCGGCTGGCAGTGATAGAATCCCATGATCTTTTCCGCAAATTCATCTTATTTTTAAGTCGAGAAGCTCAGTGCCAAGATGTCTGTGTGTGTTTAGAAGGAAGCCACACTCTTTGTTTGTTGGGTAAGCATGTGTTCAGAATCTGAGCATGTCCCATGTCAGAAGAGAAACTTTAAGAGTCTTTCTTTGCTTGTAAAGCCTGAGTGAAATCTGAGTTCTTCTGCAGGGGCCAAGGACCCTGGATTATAAATTTCACCATTTCCCAGTTTGACTCATTTGGGTAGTTTCTAAAATCTCATGTCCCGTGTGTTTGGAAGGACACTTAACTTCAGGTATAATTTAAGGAATAGAAGGATAGGGCTGGAAGGGACTTCAAGAGGTCATCAAGTGACTAAGTGAACCTAGAGGGTCATGCTAAGAGACCCGGGAAACAAAGGGGAGAGGGAGTGTTGAGAAAGAGACCCCTTTTTACAGATATGTCATCTTGATCTAACAGGAAAGCATAACCGCAGCTTGCTTTCCATTTAGACACTGGTACAGCAGACATGAAATTACCCTGCCTAAATTGATATGCTATTGAAACTCGCTGGGATCACCCCAGCTCTGTGGGAAATAGCCGGAGGTGCTGTTGTAATTAATGAATATGAATGGCCTCTAGACTCTGTTCTAGCTACAGTTAGGAGCTCTCTGTTTCATATAATGCTGTGCATTAAGCATTGATGGGAAGCAAACGAGATGTCTTTGAGAAGATATTCTGTGCTACAACAGAGAATCCCCATGTGTGTGACTGGTGTGCTGGGACCTGGGCTGAAATCAGTGGCTTCTACGGAAAGAGTCAACGAATAACCATCAGAGAGCAAAAGACAAATTGTGGTCACTGGACAACTGAACTGGATCTGAATCTGTTTAAGGAATGGTTCTTTAGGCCTGACCCAGACCCGCCCGAGTGAGGGCAGTGCCAGTGAAAGCACTGTATTCACTGAGCATCCTTGACTGCATAGAGTCCAAGGCCTATTGTGGTTGTCTAGCCAGATCTCTTAGAGGAGGCCAGAGAGCTTCCCCAAAGTAATTCCTGGTGCAGATCTTTTAGAAAAACAGCCAGTCTTGATTTACAGATGGGCAGTGATGGAGAATCCCCCACGACCCTGGGAAAGTTGTTCCAATGGTTAATTACTCTCACTGGTACCTGCACCTGCTTATGGCAGACCTGAACTTGGCCTGTCTTCTGTGAGCCATTTGAATTTAAAACACCGGAGCAACACAGAGGTCCTAAGTTAACATCAAAGTCAATGGGGATTTTGCCACTTACGTCAGTGGGAGCAGAATGTAGCCTTTACTGATGTGTTGGGTTTTTTAACAATGACCCTTTCCTGCTGAAGGCACTGAGTCAGTGTTTATTTACCAAGTGAACCAGGAGTAGGTTCTGAACAGACTGTCAGAGCACTGGAGAGCAGGCGGTAGGGTACAGCCCCGGAGAGATGGTGGAGAGAGACTGATCTCAATCCCCTTGTGTCACCAGTGAAGGTGTCATACTTGTTCTCTTGCAAACATTGCTCCTCTTCAAAGGCTGCTGCTGGTTCTTTTTCAGGTAACCTCGTTTACCTGGGCTCCTTGAATGACAAAGTGCTAGAGGAGGAGACAGCTCACTTTGTGAGCGTGCTTATTCAAATGCTCTCTTACTGCCAGAAGTATGTGTCACAAAAGAAATCCAACCTCACGCACTGGCACCCTATCCTTGGCTGGTTCTCCCAGACTGTGGATTATGGGTAAGTGAGCAGGACCCCTGAGATAAATAACTCTGAGATTTAACAGGTTACACACACGACGCCTGCTGTCCGTGTCAGGATGGACAGCGTGGCCACCGTAACTCCTTGCATGTCCCGAGTTGTATTTTAATTGTGCAGCCTTAACATTGCATTCATCTGCAGCTTGTTAGATGAGATAAAGGCATTGTTCAACCTTACAGCCCCTTTCTCTCCCTTGTCCCTGACTGTTCTTCCAGGTTAAATGAGTCCATGCCCCTGCTCACGAAGCAGTTGCAGCATCTCTGGGGAGTCCACCTAATTCGCATCTTCTTCCGTGATGTTCTCAGCAAGAAGTTGGTGGAGACTCAGGATCCGACTTATCCATCGGGGCAAACTGCTTCCCCACAGAACAGCCTTCCCATGAAAAGTCAGTTCAGTAGGGGCCAGGTCCATGGGTCTTCTCTTTCTTGCTGGCAGAAGTTTGACTTTCTTCCCTTTTAGTTTAAAGGCTTTGCGTAGTTTTTTTGCAGCTCCTGCTATTACCTAGCTAGCAGCCCGTTCTTTCTGGCTCTAATCCCTGTTCTGATTACTCTGTGACTTTGGCAAGTCACTTACCTTCTTGGGGCTTTGGGGACACTTGCCTATTTCCAAGCAGGGTTTGAATTGTTTCTCCAATGGTTTGAAGATGAAAAACATGGTGTTATACTTGCCACACAGCCTGTCTGTAATACCTTACAATGGTGTGCTAGCTTCTCAGCTGGAAACTCTGGCCCAGCTAGGTTAAATGACTTTCCCATGGTCTCACAAGGAATCATTGACAGGGTCTGGATTACAGCTCTGGAGTTTCTAGGTCACAGTCTCTTGCTCTAACCCCCTATAAATCTGCTGACAGTCTACTGTACATATGGGTTAAATATTATTACCCAACTAGTAATGCTTATGATATTCAGATAATGTTTGAAACTAGAGAATGACTTGTGCATGGTTTCTGTCACCTGAGAACGCCATTCCCTAAACATGCATGGTGACCCAGAATAAGAATTTACTTGGCACTGAATGTCTCGGTCTCCTAGATCTGCATGCAAGTGTCCTCCTTTATCTCCCATCAGATCTTTTCAAGCGAGCCTTCCAGAAGTCTGCTTCTGTTCGCAACATCCTCAAGCCAGTTGGAGGCAAGCGGGTGGATTCAGCAGAGGTGCAGAAAGTGTGCAGCATCTGTGTGCTGTACCAAACCACGCTCACGACACTAACGCAGATCCGGCTGCAGATACTCACAGGTCAGGGAAGCGTGTGTATGTGAGTTTTTTTGTTTGTTTTTTTTCTTCAAAATGCCTTTTAAAATTAAAAAAACCAAAAATCTTCTAAGACTCTAAAATTATGCCTCTCACTAATTCCTGTGGCTCTGCTGGTAGTTTTACTACACAGTGCTTTTTATTAACTATCTGGATGGAAAGCTTGTTCCATCCTGGATCAGACATCTGATCAATAGCTCTCATCGCTCCTTTATCCAGTGTTAGCTCACCAGAATACAAATTAAAGTGAGTTCTGCTATAAAGAACCCTGCTCACCTCTTATCGACGGTGCATCTGACTTAATGTCTTTGAATAATACAGTAATTCCAGTCTTCATGGTGTGATCCCATTGAATGCTTCAGTTATTTCAGAACAAAGTATTTCTCTTCCTACAGAGGAGAGGAGGCAGTGGTAAGCAATCACTTGGTTTAGTGGCTAAACCAGGAAACTGAGAGTCCAGACTCCTGGACTCTGTTCCTGGCTCTGCCATTGACTCTGCAATCTTGCGCAACTCGTATGACCTTGACCTTGGTGTCTTGTTTCCCTGTCTGTACAATGGGGATAGTAACGACTGTTCCGCAAGAAGCTTAGTTAACAGATGGTTTTCCAGAGCCGTGAAATCTTTAGCTGGAAGGTGCTGTAGACGTGCAGGGCTTTATTAGTTAGTTAAGAGTCTTCCTTCTGGCCTCATTGTGATTGTAGAACTCCTGATCACACCAACAAAGACTGCGTAAGTTTCCTCTTCACCAGTAGACAGTTTTGCAAAATAAACTGGAATCTGCAATGGGTCATATTTGTCTTCCCCTGCATGCAGAGGAAAGAGCTGTATTATGGATTTCTTTCTTTTGTTTTTCCTCATTTAGGCCTCACTTACCTTGATGACTTGTTGCCTAAACTGTGGGCATTTATCTGTGAGCTGGGACCCCAGGGTGGACTAAAACTCTTCTTGGAATGCTTGAACAATGACACAGAGGAATCTAAGACGCTACTGGCCATGCTGCTGCTGTTTTGTGACTGTTCTCGACACCTTATCACGTAGGTTACTAGAAGATGACTCTTTCTATGGGATTCTCAAATACAGATCTAATGTCCTTCGAGTGCCGGGGTGGAGAGCCAAAATGCTGCTGTAATTCATATAGATAACTGAAATGGAAGAGCAAAACTGTGTGCTTTCCAAAGAGTGTGTTGTATAAGGGATGGACTATGGCAGAAGACGTAAGTGGGTACTACAGCACTGGGTGCCTTAGGGATAATTCTTCTCAATGCTTGTGTGCAACAGCTGCATCTAAACACAGGGCAAATGCTTCAGACACACCCCATGCTTTAAGGAGAAGCACTGTCCAGTAGGCAGGGCACTCCACTGAGAGCCTGGACCCTGGCTTCTAGTCCCAGCTCCAATGCTCACTTGCTGCGTGACTTTGCGCCACCTCTTTGCCTATGTAGAAAATCTTCCCATTTGTAAAATTCAGATTGTTCGACTCATCCATCTTGTTAAAGTGCTTTGCAATCTGAGTAGAGCCCTCCAAATGTGATACAGTATTGGGTATAGTTTATTTCTCAGACTTTTTGTAACGTCTTATGTTAAACTCAGCTATTGATCAAAATCAGTAAATACATACTATTTGTTTAGGGCTTTAACTCCTAGTTTAGTGAACTCCCACTAAATGTGCCAGACAAAATGCACTCCAAGAAAGCCCTTTCAAAAGGGAAACAAACTGGCATTTGTTTTCCTCCTCCAGAATTCTTGACGACATTGAAGTCTATGAAGAGCAGATTTCGTTCAAAGTGGAAGAGCTTGTTACGATCTCCTCTTTCCTGAATTCCTTTGTCTTTAAGATGATCTGGGACGGAATTGTGGGTAAGTGCTTTAGCAGCTTGATTGAGGGGACCATGGTAATTGTTATACAAAATAGTAATGAATTAACTAATCATGAGGCGGCTGCCGTTTGCTAATACAACTGAATGCTGTCCACAGAAAATATTACAAATTCTTAGTACATTTGAAATGAAACGATCCACCATTCAGGTGTTCAGATACCTGCACCATGTTGGGGGCACTATATAAAAGGAACCAGTCAGTATGTTATTGAAGTGAGAATTTATGGGGCATCTTTCGAAAACAACACTTAAATGTATGTCCTTCGTAAGTACATGCACAAATCCTGTGAATGCATGGTTTGTGTACGTGTGCAGGCACAGCCTAGGCAATTTGGCTCTAGAAATAGGGATGTTTTCTCTTGTTGCATGCATAAAACAGGAATTACATCACACGTCAAAGGGCAGGTAGGAGTAAGACACTAAGTGCATGTTGCTTCTGATCTTCAGTGGGTACTAGTCCAGCATGGCTGCATCTGCTACTTCAGCTCTGTGAGGTTTCAGAGAGGAATGTACTCCAACTTCGGGGTAAATCTGTGATGAATTAGAAGCAGATTGTTGGATACCCATATGTGTATTGTGTACATCTAAGTGTGTTTACCATTTGCTGGTGCTTGTTGAGGCTGTTAGTAACGGGGCCAAGGGGTTCAAGCTTTGATCCTAGGAGTTGTTAGGCACTTCTTGAGAGAGGCTGAAGCCCTTCAATTCCCCTAAAGCCAGTGGAGGTGAAGGATACTTAGCCTTTTTGTTGGTACGGGAGAAATGAGGGGGTGCTCTGCTTCGTGTCGGTCGCTGGTATGTAGGAGGCTCTGAACACTGCTTCCATGTTTGTGTCTCTTGTAGAGAATGCCAAAGGGGAGACGCTGGAGTTGTTCCACTCTGTTCATGGCTGGCTGATGGTCTTGTATGAAAGAGACTGTCGTCGGCGCTTTGCTCCTGAGGACCACTGGTTGCGGAAGTGAGTGTTGGCTCCTCGTACAGGGTCATGTTCGATTTTTATCACCACAACAGTTCTTGTCTTGACCATTTTGGACTTTGTCGCTTTGTCAGACGTGGAACTTCCTGATTGTTCCTCTCTGCCGGCCTCAGGCCAGGGTTGTTCCCTGTGCTCCATTTGCCTTGTGTAGTTCTCTGTGCGTCAGTGTCACTGATACAGAGTTAACATTTCAAAAGCCCCGATGTCCCATTTTCAGAAGAGACTTAAGCTCCTAAATCTTCAGTGCTTTTAAAAATGTCGCCCCCATTGATTTTGCCAAGCCCTGTTTTCTCTGTGTTTCTCTGAATACGTGTCTTGCTTTTTAAGGGACCTCAAACCCAGTGTGCTCTTCCAAGAGCTGGACAAAGACAAGAAACGAGCTCAGCTGCTCTTGCAGTACATCCCGCATGTCATCCCCCACAAGAATGTGAGTGGCCCTGGGTAGGAGGGCTTTGAATGAGGTGTGTGAAGAGGGTGTCTGCGTTGCTGCTGCCCATCCTGTGGGTGAATGAAAGGGACTTGAGTCTCGAGGGTTTCCCACTACTGAATTCATGCCCCAAAAGCCCATTGAAAAATACAACAATCTCTCCATTCCCAGCAAAAGGTTGCTAATAAGCCAAAGTTGCCAATAGGTGAAAGGCCCATGCCTGAGACAGCAGCGTGGGGCAGCCAGGGGCTCCCTGCCCGACAGGAGGTAGTGCAGGAGTCCCAGCACTGCAGAGTGGGAGGGGAGCTGAAAGGGAGGGCAGGGCTGCAGTCTGGATCCTGGGGCTCTCCACGGGGAGTGAAGATGCTAGGGGCCCACAGGGCTGTACGGTATCTCTCCCTGCCCTGCCACCGAAGGCCCAGGCTTGGACATCCCAGCGCTTTCTTCCTCGGCTGTACCCACACAATCTGCCTGCAGATGGGCCTTTCCATAGGAGTGGGGGTGCTGAGACATGCCAGGGCAGGATGCAGCCCCGAAAGCACAGGCAGAGGTGCCGTGTGGGTCCCCGGCACCCCTGCTGCCTGTGGAAAGTGCTAGCTGCAGCCTAGCTCATCCAGTGCTTCTTTCTGTAGTGGCAGCCCCGCACATTTGCCTACAGCGGGGGCTTTCCACAGGGAGTGGGGTGCTGAGGGCCTGTGAGACTGCATGGCAAGAAAAAAGAAGTTGTCAATAAGAGTCATGACTGTTGCTAACATTCAAATCCCATTAACGTTAAAGTCAATGGGACGGGATCAGTTCCCAGCAAAACATTGCAAATAACAAAAATCTGTCACTATCCAGATCGCTATTAACCAGCGTCCGCTGTACCGCCTCTGTATTAAATGTCTCCTCTTCCCCACTAGAGAGGGGCTCGTTTGTGGAGGCAGTTCCTTCATCCCGGCTGGTTCAAGCCGGCAGTAATGCGCCATCTGGCTGCAGGAGTCGACCCAATGGGCAGGACAAATGCAAACCTACTAATCTTTCCCTTTCTAGACCATCCCGCTGGATCTGGGATCCACGGGAGGGCTTTCCTGTGCCCACCCATGATATACACTAAGTGGGAACCTTCCCGAACAAAACGCAACAGGTTGTCTCTTAATTGTATGGGACATAATGCCAAAAAAATACTATGGGTGGATCCCACTTGCTTCTGTGGGTAGGCCCTGCTGATTTCTATAGGTCTGCTCATATGAGTAGGACACGTAGGATTTAGCCCTGGGTATAATTTCCTTGAGCTAAATTTTCCTTCTTTACACTTCAGAGGGTTCTGATAGTAGCAATATTTATCTGCTCCATCAAGCTATGTCTAGTACTGAATTTCCATCCGGGTGGGTGAGCAGCATGTGTACCACTCATATGATGCAGTGCAGGCACTTATAACCCTGGTGCTGTTGGTCTCTCTTGGGTTTTTTTTAGAGGGTTCTTCTTTTCCGAAACATGGTGACGAAGGAGAAGGAAAAACTTGGGCTGGTTGAAACCAGCTCTGCGTCACCTCATGTCACACACATAACTATCCGTCGCTCGCGCATGCTGGAGGTGAGTGGCTTGGCTCGCAGAAGCAAATCTACCAGCCAGGAACGTGCTTTTGTTGGTGACTGTACTGTGAATGTATGGTTCAGTGCTTGTCCATGTCTTGATCTAGGTATCCTCATTGCCCCCTTGCATAGCATCTGAGCGTGTTTAACAATAGATATAGCAACAGTGTCTGTCTTTTCATTCTTTGCCAGCCTGTAAGCGCATTTTGAGTGTGTCCGTGTTATGTGTCTGCCTGTATTTGAAGGCCTTACTGAGGGAAAGCTAAGTCCAAGGAATGAGTTGGCATCTAGTTCTCAACACAATGAGGTTCCTGATCATCCTCATTTCTTGTGGCTGAGTTTCATGGCCCAGGCCCAGCTCCTGAGAAAATTCTGTTCCGTGCACTCAAGAGCCTCCTCCTGTAACTGTTGGAGCAGGGCGTAGAGGTGGACATCATTCTAGACGTGAGGAGCTGTAGTAATTGAGTGTGGAGATGCCTGAATGTTTGGATTACCTTGACCAGGTCTGGGCCCGACAGGACAGGGCACCAGCTTCTGGCCCGGTTGCAGATGAGAGTGGACATATTTTGCCACACTGGCTGTTTGGGCATCTAGTAGTAGCTGGGAGCCCAAAAGGACCCCAACTCATGGGCTGACGTAGCCCTCTGAGGACAGATGGCTTTGACGCAGGGGTAAGGAGGCAAGTTGTTCAAAGTGCTTCCTTTTTTCTCTCAGCAGCACCTCAGACTTGCCTGGCTTCATCTTTAGCCAGCTGCCCTTCATCTGTGCGGATGAGGCTAGGCGCTGGGATGGCTGGGAGATGGTGCTGTTTGTGTCTAATAGGATGGAAATCTCTGCTTTTTACTGGGCTGAAAGTTAAATAAGGATCTCAGACTATCCAAATGGGTGAAATGGTGAGAGTCCCTCAGAACCAAACATCCCCAGACACTTGCTGTGTACAACTCGCAGAAGCTGAGAGGATTAAAAGGTGGAATCAGCACCATTTATGCTCATTTCCATTTTAAATAGATCAGGGCTTGCTCTCCTTTGCCAGCGTTGACGGATCTTATTGAGGAAGCTTCTTTAGACACCAAAAAATTCCTCCTTCCCTAATGGAGGCTGTGGTGGTGGTGGTGGTTTTTCCATTAGATTGTAACAAACTGTGAAAGTTTCCCTTTGGTGCCTTAGTCAGACCCTGGGATTTGACATCCATTTATGTTCTATGCACACACTGCTCCTTTGCTAACTGATCCAATGTATGTTGAGATGTTTGCAGCTAAATGTCAAACTCAGGTAGCGATTAGAGAGCAAACATGCCTGTTTAGTCAGGCAGTAGCATATTCCTCCTCTGGAGCATGGGGGTCAGCAGAAATGTGCTCATTTCTGGGGGTTTTTACCTGCAGGAGCAGACGGAGCACTCCATTCAGCTCAGAATCTTGTCATCCAGATTTTTTTCTACCAGTTTTAATGCTTGTTTTTCATCCAACCCCCTTTGCAATTGTCTCACATATTTATTGACTTAACTGTGTCCTCACATTTATCTCACCTGGGTCAGGGTCTGTGCAAATGTCCCCGTGCTTGTGGACTGGAGCAAAAGCCTAGCCGGAGTGGGGCCCAGGATATGCATACCAGACCACTCAGTCCCAGGTGGTTGCTTTGATTCTTTACTTTGTGATCCCTTGAAATCACATTCATGCAAGAAACTGACTAACCGTAGGATAGGCTGGTTTCTGTAAAGCACAGATCTCTCATTTGTCTATTAGTGAGCACATGGACAGTAAGGTAACTTGCAGTGGATGCTGTCCCCTCTGCATTTGTGTAACTGAAGAGTTTTAGCACAGCTGCTGAATAAACAGCAGTTCTCTTGTCTCCTGCTTTTTATTCCTTTGTTCCTTTTTCCTCTTGTTGCCTTTTTAGGCATTTAAATGCTCCGTAGGTGACTGAAGTGTGTGATGTGTAAAACTGTCATTGTAATTTGTTTTGCTCTGTCCAGTTGCACTAACCACATATACACAATAATGCACTGGTTGTAGTGGTTTCCTTTTCCACACAACAGCACAATGAGTTTTTACATCTCTGAAATGCTGCTGGAAAGAGAGCGCACATTTCTTCCCAGAAATCCTGGCTGTGGTGACTTCCAGTCTTTGTGTGAAATGATATGTTCAGGAAACTTAGCACATCATTGTGTCTGTCCTGCCCCCTCCAAATCCGGGGCATTAACCCAAGAATTTGCCACTCTTTGAGGGTGTGATGTGCCCTGTAACATGCCAGTGTCCCATGTATATCCCAGTGCACACACCTGTCAATGTTGCATGTTTGTGAAGACATTTGTGTCTCCTTCTGCCTGACTAATGTGTGGCAATTCCCACTCGGGCAGGATGGATACGAACAGCTAAGGCAGCTGTCCCAGAACGCCATGAAGGGAGTTATCCGAGTGAAGTTTGTGAACGACCTCGGTGTCGATGAAGCTGGGATTGATCAAGATGGTGTTTTCAAAGAGTTTTTGGAGGAGATCATAAAGAAGGTGTTTGACCCTGCACTCAACCTCTTCAAGGTATTGATGCTGAATTGTACAAAAAGACCCTGACCGCCCCCCAGTCAGAAATAACTAGTGAAAACCAGCTCGTTTACACTACTGTTGTCTTGTCTCATTGTGTCTGCGTAGACCACCAGCGGTGACGAGAGGCTGTATCCATCCCCGACGTCCTACATCCACGAGAACTACCTCCAGCTCTTTGAGTTTGTGGGCAAAATGCTCGGGAAGGCTGTGTACGAGGTAAGCCAAGGGAGGCCGTCACGTTGCATTTTAGTCTTCAAGAGACTCTGAACTGTTGTGTACCATGGGCAGAGAAGAGGGGAGACTGAGGCCATCCCAGTGCTCGAGGCCCATGCAATGGCAGGGAACTGATTAGGTGAAATATGCCTGAATATCTAACTGAAAAATTCACTCTGCTGCTAGAAAGTATGAAATAAATTGCTAAAGTCAGTGTCTCTGGGTTCCCTCTGCTGCCACCATTGATGCTGCTGGCGAATCCACTGCAGAGGAAAGCACCAATGTTGTCGTATCGTGACACAGCTGTAGAAAGGCAGGACAGACAATGGGATTTGCCAGCTGGAAAAAGACAGCCATGAGGGGAAAATAATTTTGCTCTCTGACTTCCAAAAGTGAGTGTGTTTCATAGCTAAAGTGAAAGCAAAGAGGCAAAATTAAAGGAACAACTTAAGCTAAATATTGGCTCACAGAAGGAATGGTGGAAGCCCCTAAATCACACGGGACTAGAGACTAGATGGGAGATAATCATGGAGTGCTAAGGGAAGGGCTAGATGCCTGGTGTAAGCCACTTCTAATGTTTGCAGTTCTAGAAGAACACGTAGCCATGTTCCTGTCTCTCGCCCCTCTGCAGAGGCACTGCTCTGACACAGTTAATTTCTGTGCGTTGTGAGGTGGCGACGGCTCGACCCACTGCATTAATGCCCATGTGTTCCATTGTAGACATCAGTTATCTGCATAACAGACAGTGCCTTTTCTTTGAACAGGATGGATACACATTCTCCGGGAGCTCGTGAGTGCAGGGAGGAATAGGGTCCCATGTACGTTCCATGGGGCTGGTAGTCTGTGTCTGCTCTGGACATAGAAAAGTCCCCAGAACCTGCTTAAGAAGCTGCTTTTGTGTGAGCAGAGCCGCTCTGAGTCTGTATCCATGCTTGCAGTAGTGTATTGTGGCTAGTGTTCGGAGGCTTGTTTAGCCTAACCAAAGGAAAGCTGAGGGGAGAGATGGCTGCTCTCTATAAATACATCAGAGGGATAAATACCAGGGAGAGAGGAATTATTTAAGTTCAGTGCCAATGTGGACACAAGAACTAATGGATATAAACTGGCCATCAGAAAGTTTAGACTTGAAATTAGACGCAGGTTTCTAACCATCAGAGGAGTGAAGTTCTGGAATAGCCATCCAAGGGGAGCAGTGGGGGCCAAAAATCCTAGCTGGCTTCAAAACCAAGCGTGATAAATTTATGGAGGGGATGGCCTGATGGGACAGCCTAGTTTGGCAATTGAATGATCTTTGACTACTGGTGGTAGATGTGCCAGTGGCCTGTGATGGGACGTTTGATGGGGTGGGGTCTGAGTTATTACGGAGAATTCCTTCTTGGGTGTCTGGGTGGTGAGTCTTGCCCACATGTTCAGGGTTTAACTGATTGCCATGTTCGGGGTCGGGAAGGAATTTTTCCCCAGGGCAGATTGGCAAGAGCTCTGGGGTTTTTTCTCCTTCCTCTGTAGCATGTGGCACGGCTCACTTGCTGGTGGATCCTCTGTATCTTAGTCTTTAAACCATGATTTGAGGACTTGACTAACTTAGTCATTGGTCAGGGTCTATGACGGGAGTGGGGGGTGAGGTTCCGTGGCCTGCGCTGTGCAGGAGGTCGGACTAGCTGATCACATTGGTCCCTTCTGACCTTCGAGTGTAGGAGTCTGAGGCTATGAGCAAGGCCGTGGGAGTCAGGATTCCTGGGTTCTCTTTCCTTCTGCACCAGTGGCTCACCGTGAGCCTGTTACTACTTGTTTCACCTCCTGATCCTAAGAGCAGACTCTGTTGTTGAGGGCTCATTGACATATGTAAAGTGCTTTGAGAACTCCCCGTGCAAGGCACTATAGAAAGGCCAAATGTGACCATTCCCCCATGGGACTGTGCTTCCAAATCAGAGGTGACCCCTTAGAGAAGGGGCTGCAGAGCGATGGGTTCTTAAGAGGATGTGATCGGTTTGGGTGACCACGCTTCGTTTGGTGCCTCCAGACAAGCCAAAAGCTTGCAGTTTGTCCTGGCGGCTATAGACATTGCACATAGCTCTCGTGTTCTCTCTCCCGTTAATTGCAGGGGATCGTTGTGGATGTTCCCTTTGCTTCCTTCTTCTTGAGTCAGCTGCTTGGACACCATCACAGTATCTTCTACAGCTCTGTGGATGAGCTTCCGTCTCTGGACTCGGAGTTCTACAAAAACCTCACCTCGATTAAGGTTTGAGCACTCTGTTCCCCGCCTTCCCTGTAACTGGACCTGCTCTGAGGTCTAGCTGATGAAGCTAGCCAGGGAGGATGTGAACTTTAAAAAAGCTCTCTTAAATGAGGTAATGTTGCCTAGTGGCTAGAGCCCTGGACTGGGACTTGGGAGAGCTTCATTCTATGCCTAGTTCTGCCATGGCCTGCTGGCTGAGCTTGGGCAAGTCACGTCCCTGCTCTGTGCCTCAGTTTCCCCATCTGTAAAATGGGGATGAGTGACTTCCTTGTAAAGTGCTTTGAGATCTGTGGATGAGTTGTCTTAATAATGACCACAGACACTAAAACACTGCTTTCCTCCTGTATTGAGGAGGGGTATTTCTGTATCTGGCCACTGTTAGAAATGGTAGGGTTGCTGCACCTAGTAAATGCCCCGTTTCTATGAGCCATCGCTCATGTTAATTTTAAAGATGTTCTTTTTGTTAGCTGTAAAAAGACTTGTACTTGTAGGAGTGAGTGTTGAGGCTAAAAGTAGGTGGCAGTTGAGTGTGTGTGATTTCTTGCTGCGTGTAAAGCAGGGAGGGGAGGATACTATCGTGGCCTAAACACAGGATCGGGAGCCAGGGGTCCCTGTGTTCTCGTCCCTGCTCATACGCTGATGCTCTTTTCCCATGAGGTAGTCACATACCCTGTGAGGATCATTTACAGGGAGAGTGGTCTGTCTATACGTCCTGAGCTGCCGTTCTCAGTGACTGAGTGCTGATCCCCATTCATCCCCTCTGTCATTCCATTAGCGCTACGATGGAGATATCAGCGACTTGGGCTTAACGCTGTCCTATGATGAAGATGTGATGGGTCAGGTAGGCCATGCATATTTTTGTGCTCATTTCCCCTTCACGTTTAGCCTCCTTTCTGCTCCTCTCTCTGTATTTCGATTAATTTCCTCACACCCACTCAGAATTGCAAGCAAGCTTCTATGCCTGGGCAGCCTGTTTCCTGGTGATTGGGATAGGAGATTTCAAGCCTTCTGTTGCTAATTTTTAGCTACTCTCCTGAATGAGTGACTCCAGCTCACCTGGTGTGTGTTGCCTGCCTGCCTGCCTGATGTTTCTAGGAAGAGCTTTCTATTGGAACCAATTCTGATGATCCAAGCACATCGCAGTCCATCAGTGTGGAAAAGCCTGTGGTGCCCCAAATAGAGGATTATGAATTCAAGCACTCCTCAGTGGGGGTCAGACTAGCGCCTGAGGAATTTTGTTCTTATTTTTCTGATAGTGTCTTGTGAAAGACAGAGGAAAGAAACCCATGTGCAATCTGGTTTGCAGGCAGAATGCACTCTACGTAGAATTATTCTCAGAGTTTTCCCAAGAGGTGTTAGTGATTGCCTAGAATCAACCAGTTTTTCCAACTTTGTTTTCATAGCTGCTTCATGAAAAGAGGTGCATTTTATTGTGAGTTATACTTCTATGGATTCTTACAGGCTGTTTAAATCTGTAATGCTGGTACTCCAAAGAGATCACTTTCAGTTGCTTCTAAATTTCTTAGCCTTGTACTTTTCTGGCTGAAATATGGCAGGCTTGTTCCGGTCTGAAAGTGAATCACTTTGGAAAGTGTGAACCAGAACATTTCTCCCAGTCTGAAGAAACAAACAAGTGGAAAAAGAAATGCTTTTTCCTTTGTACTTTTTTTTTTTTTTTTTGGTTAGCAAGTTTTTGATGGAAAGTTTAAATTCGGCAGGGAGAGGGTGGGTCACTAGGTTGCATCTGTGCCTTTTGGTGGTTTGTTGGAACTGGTTGTAATTTCAGTTGTTAGAAGTTTGGGGTTTTTTTTTAATTGCTTTGAACATGTGCACTGGATTTTGTAATGCAGTTTACTGGACTGCCAGTGGTGCAATGATGCTGCGTATGTGTGTAGCTGGGTAATATTCACTGACAATACTTCTTTCCCTAAAATTAGTGAAGGGGAGTGGAGACTGGATTCTAAAGCAGTCTTGCTCCATTGGTGTGAGAGAAGGTAGGTGGGTGCATGCAGAAGGAGGTAGGGCTGATCCTTTCACCTGCTGTGGAAAGATGTGCCTGGCAGGAGGCCTCCTTTTCCTGTTGCATACCACAGTGCGCTCTGCTGCTTCCTAGCAAATATTTGAACATGGTTGAATTTTTAATTTTTTTTTCTTATTTTAAGAATTAGGGAATGTCATACAAAATCCCTACTTTAAATGAACCTAAGGTTGCAAAGCAAAGTATTTGGAAGTCAGAAACAACAAAGTTAAGGTTGCCTGTATAACCTTAACTCTGCTCCATTGTTTGGCTGCATTATAAAAAAAAAAGGCATATATATCTCCCCCCACCCGCGCAACCCCTGCCTCATTCATTTTGCATGTTGGACAGAGAATGACGCAGGGATGTTTCGTTAATCCATCTGGGGTCCTGAGAATTTTTGCCTCATTCTCTGCAGTTGGGTGTTGTGTTGTGAATGAGACTTCTGTCTGCTGGAAGAGAAGATGCTGTTGAAGTTGAAGTCCTGGAATGGGACCCAGGAGAATCTGGTTCTTTCTTTCTGCCAGACTCCCTGTGTGACATTGGGCTAGTCCCCATATCTCTCTCTGACTCTATACCCCATCTTCCCTACCTCCAAAGGATGTGGCCTGGATTCTTTAGTGTTTGAAGCTCCTAGATGCTATAGTGATGAGCCTAAAGAGAGAAGGATATCTCTCTTCTGTGCTCTGCACAGTGTGTGGTAAACTAGGTATAAGACTGCATTGACTGTGGAGGGTAAAAAATGCTGATCAGCAGCCTGGCATAGAAGGAGACAGTATTAAGGTGGCCCGTTTCCTGGCTTTTGATGGCTTCACTTTTTACCCTTAAGGTTCTTAGAACGTGTTTTCATGTGGAATGTTCATGGGAGATGATAATGGAGGAAAGATTTGCTTGGCAGCTCCGTCAGCAAATTCCCATTCTTCAATTTCTGTGTTTGTATTTAAATGAAGCACTGGTGTGGAAGTAGAAATGGGAATATTGTTTAAAATTTAAATCCTAATGTTTTATTGTAGAAATAAGTAATTAATATTTGATGATAAGCTCCAGCTTCTGAGAGGCTTCTTTCAGTGAAGTTTTCAGGCAGTTCTTAGCAATATAATCGTTTCTTCCCTCAGCTTGTTTGCCATGAACTCATTCCTGGAGGGAAGACCATTCCTGTTACCAATGAAAATAAGTAAGTACAGCAATTAGATTTGTACGGTCACCACTGTAAAATACTTCATTCTGGTTCCTGGCACTTGCATCAGGAATGGATGGGAGTAGAAGGAGCCTATAAATATCTTAATAGAATTTACTGGTTACACTTCATTGGCAGAAATTGTATTACATTCGATTTGCAAAATAAGAATTGACCATTTACTTTTTGAAACAGCACTTCTAAGGTCAAAGGCGCACACTCCGTGATATTCGTAGGGATTTAATGATGGTTATAGATACAGACAGATGGATTCAAAGCAATTCAGGCACACGGTCTTGAGCACAGAGGGCACAGATGCTCAAAGACACCTTGGAGCAGACAGATTCTCTTGGAATGATAGCATGTGGCAGTTGTATAAAACGCTGTTCTTCAGAAGATGCAATGATGAATTCAAATGCAGTAGACAGTGGTGCTTATGTTCAAGAAATCAGAGGAGATGCTGAGCCCTGGAGCTATTTACACAGATAACCAGCTTTAGATAGTTATCAGAAATGTCAGCTGTGAAAGCCTAAAAACCAAGCCCCATCCTCCTCCTCCATTTTGTTCCCCAATCCCCATCGCCCTTCACCAATTATGAGAGGTGGATAAGATCTGTATTATGCAGATGCATGTCTAAACTCTTTATCTGCAGCGCGCTCTCTTTAACAGCAAGACAAGGCTATGTCCTACCTGCAGATTCATCTGCCTTAGCTGCACTTTACAGTCACGTGTCCCCAATCTTCCTCTGAGATCAGATCAGTGAGTTCACATTTGACAGGAATATCTTTTTGCTGGTCAGGAAGAAAGTTGAAAGTCCTGTGTGTCACACTGCTCACTACATACAAACACACAGAGGCAGCTGGGGAAAGAAAACTGGGGTGGGGAAAAAAAAAAGCGAGAATGGAGGCAATCCAGAACTGTTCTTGTCATAGTCTTCGAATTAGCTTGGGTTACAAACCGAGCCGGGTTAAGTGTTGGTATCTAATGTGGCGGGATAAACTTAAGTAAAATAGCTGGCTGGATGCTTATCTGCAGAGATTGTTTCTATCTCAAGGGAGAGAACAGTTTGTCCTGGGTGGGTCCTGACATTGCTTCAAACGCACTCTCCTTTCACTAACTACTGCATCTTGGCAAACTCCTGTCTCAAGATATTGCTAAATCTGGATCCCTTGAGCTCCGTTTCAGATGAGGGCTTTCCAAAGCAGGGTATGTTTCTCCTAGGAGTCTCTTGTGTAATCTAAAATGCTTGCAGGAAAATAGTTTTATGAAAAACAAACCCAGTAGTTCCAAGGAGCTGATTAAGAGCAACTCGCTGATGTACGGTCAGCACTTTGGCCGTGCACATATTGCCAGCACAGAGCGTTGATGGAAGCACTGAGCCAGCGTTGAGAACGGCTGTCAGACCCTGACAGGATGGGGAAGACAGCTGCTGTAAGATGGTACAGCTACCCTGCTTCTGCAGGGGATGCATAGACATCCAGATGAAATTATTGTATGTGTCAATCAAAGAACTGTGGCGAGTTCTGCACGAAAGCTGGGTTGGAAGAAGTCTCCATCTTTGCTTGCCTGCTCACTCATAGAAGTGAAATGTGCTCTAGGGACCGGATCAACCACCCACTCAAGTCAGTGGTCGTGAGTCTTTCTGTAAGCACGGGATCAGACCCCACATTCCTTTTAAGCAGGGGATTGTAAAGTAGAAACGTGCCATTCCAGTGCTGGTGTCCTGGGTGTTCTCAGCTGGTTGGTCCCCTCTGATTTCTCCCTCCTTACCTTGGACAGAATCAGCTACATCCACCTCATGGCTCATTTTCGGATGCACACGCAGATAAAAAGTCAGACGGCCGCGCTCATTAGTGGCTTCAGGTCGATAATTAAGCCTGAATGGATTCGGATGTTTTCTGCACCAGAGTTACAGCGGCTCATATCTGGTGACAATGCTGAAATTGACCTAGAGGATTTAAAGTAAGTGAGCAATTCGGTTGCCTTGTTTTACCATCCAGTGGGCCAGTCCTCCATTTCAGTAATGCTGTCAGATAGCAGTGTTATTCTGAGCTTTATTACAGGGAAATTTAACTCCATTCCAGCCTTTTATTATTTTCTTCAAATTAAAAGGCAAGGGACAAACTGGATGTCATGTAAAACTAGATTGGTGAAGAACTAGCAAATAGAGCGTAGGAAAGAGTCTTTCCCAGGAGCCAGTACAGGATTTTGGGATGAAAGGGGGACTTTCTTTCTACCAGCTCCAGTGCTTTGAACAAGTTTGCAGTAAATGGTGGATGTAGTTTTCAGAGAAAACTAGTAATTCAAGCCCCCATTTGTGATTAAGCTGTGGGTTTTAGCTCCGTCTAGAAAGAGATGTAGCCATTCGTTAAGCGGGAATCTGTGACCCTTCTGGCGTAGTGAAGCATAAGCAATATTGCATTTTGTCCTTCCTCAGGAAACATACTGTCTACTATGGTGGCTTCCATGGGAGTCACAGGGTCATTATCTGGCTCTGGGACATCCTAGCCAATGACTTCAGCCCTGAGGAGAGAGCAATGTTTCTAAAGGTAAATACCAACTCCTACCTGGCTGGGTGGTGGCGCGCTGGTGGTTTCAGTCATCTTCCGAATATCTTCTACACAAGCAAACTGCTCTTTGTGCTCATAAATCCCTGCCTGAGTGGCAGAAAGAATAATGAAAAGCCGGAGCCCTGGAGTTTTGGCCCCCTCTGCCCCCCACAAATGGAAGGAAAGGCTCCTTTCAAGGGTTTTGTATCTCTCTGCATAAGTATCACAGCTTGGCCGGGGTGAGGCCGACTGGTGAGGAGCTGCTGTAACTTGGAGTGGGAACCAACGCCGCAGACGTCAACTCCCAGAATGGCTTCAGTGCAGCTATTAAAGCAGTCAGTCGAATGGGGCAGGCCAGTGAGCAAACAGTTCCTTTTAGAAGACACGTGTCTGGTTTTCGCTCCCAAGCTGTGTTGCTCTAATGATTCACTGCTGCCAGTCTTTAACCATGTCTGTTTTAGTTTGTTACCAGCTGCTCCCGGCCTCCGCTTCTGGGCTTTGCCTACCTCAAGCCTCCTTTCTCCATCCGCTGCGTAGAAGTCTCGGATGATCAGGTATGCGGGCAGAATGGATCTGAATGGTGCTTCTCCAACCTTTCTCCATTGGAGAGCCCCTCCTGAGGCCTTTTACCGAACTCTTCACCCTGCCCTGCTTCCACACCTTCCCCGCAGCAACTAGGAAATCCCAGTGCATAGAGAATGTCCTTTGGACAGCGTTAAGGAGCAAACAAACTCACTTCACTGTGATGCCCCCACCTTCTCCCACAGCCTTTTGTGCCCGGGCCCCCATTGCCTGCCTCCAGGTTAGTGCTTCCCCTCTCTTAGTGCTTAAGATCCCCTTGTGATCTGCAGCCCCTCTGGGTCACTTCACTTCGGTTCTGTCCTCCAGAGTCTTTACTGCCTGTTGGGTTTTGTGTCGTTCGTCCAAGAAGTTTCTCTTTAGTGCTAGACAGGGCTCGGAGAGACAGGGTTACTGGCTGTTGATTCCCCCTGCGTCCGCCACAGACTTACCGCGCCTTAATCTCCCTGCCTTGGTCCCCTCGCTTGTAAACAAGGATAATGCTCCCTGCCGGAGTGCTGTGAGTGTAACGCTGTCACTTGCTGCGCGGCGCTCTGCTGGAGTGTGCTAGAGAAGTGCAAGGTAACCTGCCTTTCCCTCTGTCTCCAGGACACTGGTGACACGCTGGGCAGCGTGCTACGGGGCTTCTTCACCATACGCAAGAAGGAGCCAGGCGGCCGGCTCCCCACCTCTTCTACTTGCTTTAATCTGCTCAAGCTTCCCAACTACAGCAAGAAGAGCATCCTGCGAGAGAAGCTGCGCTATGCCATCAGCATGAACACGGGCTTCGAACTCTCGTAGCTGCCTCCGCACCCAGGATCCTCAGCAAGGGAGGCCTCCTAGAGCCACTCGCCGACACCAGAGACAGGGACCTTCATGCAAAGAGGGTGGATCAGCTCCAAGACAAATATATGCAAATGGTGGTAGAGGTTCACAGGGAGAGCTCCTGCTCTAAGCAGCCAAGGGGACTGCCGAGGCTTTCCTGCAGGACTACGAAAGGTGCTGGTCTGATCCAATACACTTGTTGCCATGTAAATTATTCTTTAAAATGAAACCCGGGGAGAGCATTAAAGTAGCATTGAAAACCCCCGTCTGGGTCTGGCAGACAGCGTGTCTGAGTTGGGATGTGGAATCCAACTTAGCTGCTGTTGTAGGAGGGTTTTGTTCTCCTTTCTTAGGAGACGGCCCAACTCTTTCATGGGTGGAAGCTCCTCTAAGTAAAGTGATTCACCTAGAAATGCCTGTGGATTGTAGGTGTGGAAATGTTGCTGAGCTAATAGGAGGCCAGCTGGCAGTCTGCTGCGTTGACTGATTGTTTCATTAGCCCCTTCGCTCAGGCCACGCTTTGCAGTGGTGACTTCCTGAGATCCCGTGCACCAGGCAAGGCCTGCAGGCTCATCTCGTGAAAACGAACTGCCCGTGTTCAGAAGCAGGGGCCGATGCTGGCAGCAAAATGAACCCTGCACCCTCCAAGACTGTTTTGGAGTAACTGTAGGCTAGGACCTCAAAAAACAGGCATAGGGGTTGGATTGCGGAGTCAATCACACCTCGTCCGGCACCTCGCCACTTCTGCATGTTGGCGGAGAGGGGCCGCGTTCTGCTTTAAAGCAAATTAGAACAAGGCTTGACTATTTTACTTTCATCTCACACGTGACCAGGAAGCACAGTGGCACTTGTACAGCGTTTGGCTCTGTCGGTGTCATGACGTGCAGCTTCCATGTTGATCTTCAATGCTTGGAATGCCAACAGTCCTTTGTCAATGCCTCCACGGGGAAGTTTGCCTCTTGCTGAGACATACCAATTTCATATTTAAATCCACCTCTTTCCCTTATGGAGGTCTCTACTTTAGGCTATTTGCAACCCAGGCTTGGCCTCTGCATAAGCCAGTGATTGCTTGCCAGACTATTTATTGTAATGTTTTCGGCCTTATTTCATTAGTTTATGCTCACCTGCTGCATACAGCTTTTTAGTTGGTGGTTCTGAAGAGTCTTTTTGTTGGGTGGAGGGGGGTGTGTGTGTGAGAGAGAGAGAGACTGAGATTGATTCCCACATACTGGTCATTTACACTTCTTTTCTAATGACGAAATATAGAGACTGCCCTGTCAAACCTCTTTACACAGACTGCCTGCTGGTTTGCACCTCTGACGTTTTCCAGCCACAGTGGGTGCTGCCTCAGCCCCACAGTTCTCCAAGTTCCTTCGAGAAAGAAACCCCTGTCTCAAGGGGTCCCTTGTGCTGCATGGATTTCTGGAAAGGACAGTACACTCTGTTTGGGAACATCATTTTTTTATTTAACTTCATTCTGCCTGTTGCAACCCAGCTAATAAAATGAGCTCATGCTTCCCCCCTTCACCTTCCTTTCGCGGGGGCGGGTGTGGTGTGTGTGTGTGTGTGGTTTTACTAAGTCCGACTCTCTGCAATACCTAGGCAGATCCAATGAAAGCAGTGCTGCACGCGTCACCCAGCAGCAGATGCTACAATGCAAGGCTACCTCATCTTCAGGACCTTTTCAGTAGGTATGAATGGCAGGGAATCCAAACCCAGGTGTGTTGCATAGCACAAGTCTCAGCACGGGGACTGGTCCCCAGCGTGTCAGGCAGGCCCTCTGAACCCTTGTTGAGAGAAAGCAGAAAGACCAGAAAATGCTCCCAACCAGAACCACTCAAATGAGCACCCAAATGCCCATCATGGTTTCTGTTCTCTCATTTGAATCGATGATGAATTTCAAGGAAAAAGCCTTTTCTACTTAAGAGCTAATGCTGGAAAATGCATCTCAAATCCTCCTATGTTAGGGACCTTTTTCTGTGTGAACTCTATTCAATACGAAATAATCAATCTACTAATGAAGGAAGAAATGTCTGCCAAGTTGAGTGAATACAAAGGATTTAGAGTGAGCAGTAAACCCTGTTTTTGTTTTTATGTAAGTGATCACGTAACACTTCTTAACCATTTCATGATCGTATAGACTGATAGGGTTTGACAGTGACCTGTAACAGTTCATTGTAGTTTAAGATATGATGCGGTATCTTTTTTTCCTTAGATAAATACAGTGTCCAGTTAGATCACAAGTCTGATATTGTTTGTTAAACAACGAATCTCTGCTCCCCTTAAGTTTCTTTTAAAAGTTTGGAAATATTGCACTATATGAGATACTAAATCTATAATTTTGTAGCCAGTGTATCAACTGTGATTGTGTAATAAACTACATGCACCCAGATGGCTATGTGGACAACAGCATCTCTCATAAGTAACTAATTTCTGTATGACTTGGAGAGGCTTCATTACATTTGAATTGAGTAGAAGGCTATGAACATGCGACAGGCCCTACCCTGGGTGTCTGTACTTTGCATGCATGTTCTGTGTGGGAAGGAAAAAGTTTTTTGCTATGGGAGATTGAGTTTATTTTTTCTATAGATAAGATGTGATGGTCCTGAGATCCTCGCACATGCCATGTGTCAAAAATGCAGTAAAATATTAAATAAACCTGACATTGAATAAGACCACTGGGGACTGTTCTCTCTTTGGGGCAGACAGCCTCTCTTGTGACAGTAATGCTCTAGGAAATATCCTCTGCTTGGACAACTGCAAATGTTTTATAGACATGAGCACGCTTGCAGTGAGAGATGATGCTGGTGGAGGTTGTGGGGGCTAGAGAGAGAGAGCAGAGTCGAGGCACTGACTCCATTTTTCAGACTAGGTCAGAGGCAGATAACGAATGCCCAAGGTCAAGCAGGGAGTCTGTGGTTGCCAGGGCAGGCGACCCATTCAGATTGTGTGCTGTTAGAAATGAATGGAACCAGAGTGTTTTCAGAGGGCTTCAGTGGAAAGAATGGTCCGTCTCCCCCTCGCCCCCAACAGACTAGTGATTGTGGTGAGGTGCCTACAGACTTCAAGGGGCTTCATGAATGACAGGGAATATGTGAAAGGTATCAGTTGCTTTTACATTGCCTCATTCCTCTGGCCTGGCTCTGAGAAGCCTCATTGTAACACCTCTTTTAATATCGTGCATTTAAATATCCGAGCGGTTTGCGGTATCATTTTGTAGCCCACTAGGTGGCAGTGTATGAAAGTCACAGAGCTTTTCATGTAGGCGTCAAGAGCTATTCTAAGGCGCCTTTTTCCCTTGGTCTTTGCTACCACAGAACAAACTCCTTCACTATTGCTGACTGCACTGCAGTCAGGCTAGCTTAGTGCTTCGGGCTGGCACATGGAAACACTTGCTCCGTTTGGGGTGAGAGGCAGGGCAGAAATTGGAAAAGGGGCAGCGTGTGTGCAAGTGGCATTGTTTTGACATTATGGCATATGGCACAGTAAGAAACAGCACAGAGGACACCCACAGCAGATGCTACAGTAGCTTCAAAGGCAGGGAGCTGGCAAGAAACTGCCATGCCTTGTGCAAGACTATTGCTCGTCTGTCATTGCCGCGCAGGCCAGAGATCTGCTGCCCAGTGAACACCGGCACCAGCCCATGCTGGGTTTTATGCCTTATCGGCCACATGTTGAAAGTGTTCCTGATCTGATTAACTTATCTTTGGCTGTGCTCTGTCGTTGCGATAGCAGGGCACCTCACAAACAAAGAACTGATTCCCACGCTATCCTCAAGAGGGAGGGGAGAATTATCCCTATGTAACGGAAACTAAGGCACAGAGTTGATGTGACTTGCCCCTGGCTATACAATGAGTCTGTAGCAGAGCCAGTAACTGATCCCAGCTCTCTTGACTCCTACTCCACAGCTGCTGCATACAACTATCCTTCCTCTCTTTAAAGGATTCCCAAACCAAACTCACGGCCTTTTACTGAAACAGCAGCTGGCTGACACTGCACAGCATTAAATTCAGGACAGGCAACGAATGCTGGAGCGAACGGAAACTTCCAGAGGGGCAGCTGTCAGCGAAACAAATGGTCACGTTCGATATTGGCCAAGACAGTGAGCGTTAATGCCTGGACTGTAACAAATGAGACCATGGGATTTTTAAAGCCCGCAAGTGGTAAAGAAAAGATCAGCATCCCGCACGCCTGGTCATTTAAGTAAAGCTGGACAAATTCGGACATGAAACAAGACACACGTTTTTAGCAGCAAGGATAACTGACCACGGGGCCAGCGTACCAAGGGTTGTGGTGGAGTCTCCATCACTGGATATGTAAAATGAAGATAGATATGCTGGAAGCTGGACTCAAGCAGAGTGGTCCCTTCTGGCCGTCAAATCTATGGACAGATGGTTTTGTAAGCTGTCCCCTTGTTAACTCAAAAGGGGAGAAAACCCGGGCATCCCTATTGTGGCTCCAAAACACATGCAGGAAGGAAGGTGCACCTCTTCCATTGCCCAAGTGGGGTTAATCAAACAGCAGCATGCTGTCCAAAGGGGAGTGGGGTGAGGAAATTTTTTTTTTCCTCAGGATATCGTAGCCATCCGTCTACTCCTGTGAGTCACACCTTTCCTTGCGGAAAAGGGTGGCTTGGATGGGGCAGTGGCTGGGGGGCTTCATGTGCTGCGCTTTCCTTTTCCTCTCTGGTTTTTCATCTCCCAGCTTTTTCCCCATTTTTGCTTTCTGTTCCCTTCCTGTTCCTACCTGCTGCTCAGTGCTGGGGTGCTGGCGTTGGCTCGGGGACGTGCTTCAGAGCAGAGCTTTGCTGGGGAAGCAGAGGCACGAGCCTGGCCCAGCAAACTGCTCCCTGTAAGCAATTCCATGCTTGTTTCAGGAGTATTTGGTTGGCAAGATGGACAAGCTATGCTATTCCTGGGAAAACCTTTTCAATTTTATAGACTCAGCATTTTTCCAATGGGAAGACTGTTCAGTTGGAAAATTTTCAACCAACTGTAATTCCAATAGCCGCATGAGAGAGCTCCTGCCAGGGGGGCAGAGAGGAAAAGTGGGTTGTAAAGAGCTCCCCGTTGCTTTATCCAGATCGGAACCTATGGTATGTGAGGAGTGGCGGTGAATCCAGGCTGACGCAGCTTTCCCTTCCCCATACGCTGCTCATCTCTTCTGTCCTGAGGCCCCTATGGACTAGTCTAATGCCCCTGCTTAGCCCATAGATCAGAAATCCCCATGCCATTTTGCTTAGTCTAATTTTTCTGGCTGGAACGTCTCCTAGGATAGATTTACGATGCTGCTTTTCACTTGCAATGTATTCTCAGTAATGGAAGCCAAGGGCTTATTTCTTGTTGCCTATAGTACTCCACCTGGTGCACCAATTCACAACCCAGCATGCATTTGCAATATGAAGTTGGTTAGGAGATGTTTAAAATTAAAGGTTGTTCTGTGTTATCCAGCCAAGAGCTTGGTTATTTCATCCTCCGTGAACCAGCACGTCTCTCTGAGCTTCCCCTTGCAACCAGCTCCTGGCTGCATGGAGGCGTTGGAGCCCAGACATGTTATGTCCTGCAACTTAATTTTAGCTTTGCTCACTTTTGTCAAGGAATGTAATTATGACTCTTGAATTACATTAGTCACTTGCATGGAATAATTAATTAGTTCGATTTCTAAGGCACTTGGTTCCTAGTGATATATGGCCCAGCTTGGGTAAGAGGCACCTCAAATTGGCTGTAAAAAAAAAAAAAAAAAACTTCTTTCTAAGGTCAAGTTTTTCCTGCAGGGGGTTTATAAAGCAATGAGCTTGTACTGATGAGCTGTTTGTACTTAGGTTAGCTCAGCTACCATTTAATTTCTGCCCACATGCAGCTATTGCAGGGGGCAGCTGCAAGATGCTTGTTACAGACAGACACAGGGTATGGTATTGGCCTCGAGCTAGTCGTGCTTGTTTGGCATGAGTGATTTGGTCTGGGCCATCACCTCGAATCAGGGAGAGAGGTCAGAAAGCTTCGGTTTCCTTCCTGGTTGACTGCTAGTGCAGAAGAAGCTTAGCATCAAAGGACGTTGGCCATTCCTTCCGCTCATCGCTACAAGTGTTCGTTCCACCAGCTGAGAAAGTTCTTGTCAAGAAGCTCAGATCCGCAATGGCTACGCCCTGTTCTGGGCACTTCATGGCTTCCTGTGCTCCCAAGGTAGTGGAGCAAAGACCCCAAACAGGGCCGTGTGCCCGCCCAGGCTAGGCTGGGTGCTGAGGGTTGTGGCTTTTCTTTGTATGAACAGTAAAACATGGCACTAGTGGGTGGCACGTTCCCGTGCTCACTGGCCCTTCCAGTCTTGTAACTCTAGCTTCTGTTCTGTGAGCCTCTGCTAAGCCACGCCAGCTGAGAGGTGCTGGGCATGGAGGTGGCTCTTTTCCCACCGGCTTGCTGCAGACCTGGTGCTGCTGGTACTGGGTGTTCCTTTGCTGGAAGCAAGCTGGGGTGAAGATGCATTTATTGTTACTTTCATTTGGCTGAGTGGGGGGATTCCCAAGGGCAGGCCTGCCCCTGGCTTTGGAGCACCGCTGGTGCGAGACGTCCAGGACTCGTGCCCCAGCAGCAGGGAGGTACACAGGATTCCAGCAGCAGAGAACGATGCCAGGTAAGTAATTCACACGGCTCATCCAGAGCACGCCCTGTTAAGGTTAGAGGCTTGTTTTGGGGGCAAGGTGCGGCTCAAACGGGCGGTAGCACAATTCTCACTGCTCCTTGCTTCTGAGAGGAAACGGTGACGTGTATAACTGAAGTACGACTTGGCAAAAGCTGTGTTTTGTGGTGTTTCTGCCAAAGCAGCAGTCAGCTCTGCTGCTTACGCTTTGTGGAGGTAATAGAAGCAGCTGAGTTATAGTTAAACTTATTTCCTTTTACAGCTCCTACAGTGGTAACAGATGTGCAAGCGTCTGATCCAACCATGCAGCAAGAGATGTGGGGGGCGATCCTTCCAGTGTTGTCAGACGCCATAAATTTTACAAACAAGAATAAATGATCCTTAGCAACATATGTCTAGTCTGGCAGTTCCAAGGTAATCAGAAATAAAGGAGCCCCGCTAGGCAAAAATGTATGTGGGTTCTGCAGACGGCCAGAGTGGACCACACAGCTGCTATCCTCCCCCTTACTCCCCTCACATTAATGATGTGTAGGAATGAGTCTCTCTCCCCAGCTGTGTGTGTGCTGGGTGGGGAAAGCAACACTGGCAACCTAAGTCATGGAGTAGTGGCTTTAAAACCCTTCCATTTCTTTTTTAGTGACCTGAATCCATAGCCCCAGGACTGGCCCTTCTTTCTCCTCCACTCTTTTAGTGTAAGCTCTTCCATGCATGCTTTTAGCAGATGCCAGCTCACCCCAGCAGGCTATTGTCCCTACCTGAGATCAGTGTAAAGAGCCTCCTTTCAACTCAGGCTTCTAGGAGAGCTAATGCTCCCAGCTCTCGTTACCTACTGATAACGTGCACAGAGTAGGCGCAGCCCTGCAGTGGTGGTGAGCAATCCTCATGGCTAAATCCATGCAGAGGGTTTTTGCAAAATCCTTTCACTGCTTTCAGTGGACTGTGGATCAGGTCCTGGGGCTGTTGGCTTCCAGAAAAATATGTCTTGGTAATAACCTACTGCGGGCGTGGGCTGCTGATCCAGAGACCTTAATCAGGCAAATGCATTTTGGGTGGGTAATGCAACTTGCCAGGTTTGCCAGAAGGAATAGACTGTGGCCTTCACCCAGCAACTGTCCTCTAAGCAAAGATTTGGAAGCTGGTGTGGCTGTTAGCCAGCCCTTCCCAAGAAGTCCAACTTGTGTGTTCAGCACTAAATTCATGTATAGACTAATCAGGTGCACTTATATTTAAATAAAAGGGCTTGCATCAGACAGCAAGCGCCTTCTGCTCCACCTCTATAAAAACAATGTATGTGGTGTGTGTTAAAGGGGTGAAATACATAGAAGTTATTTTCTGTGGCACAACTACACTGTAATCTGTACCTCTCGTTAAACTGTAAAAGCTAAATTAATTTCTGTCTGCAATCAAAATGCTAGCTTTGGTCCAGAAATGCCAGAGAAATACTCTTCCCCCAGTTTGGGGGAGGGAGGAGGGAGTGAAAAATGCATTCTTGACCTGATTTATGTCACAATCATGAAGAATTTATTTGTCGAAGAATTTTATTCAATTGAACTTGCAACATCTCTGGATTCTTAAAGGTTCAATAGTGATAACGGAGACAGAGCCATAAAACTCGATGATCTGCCTGAAGTAGGCATTGAGAAAATGTCTGATGTGACATTGCAGCTGAATGGATGGTCTAAAGCAAGAGTATTCATCATCAGGATGTGTTGCAGGCTAAGGTTTAGAAAATTACTACGTGAGAAATGTGCATTAACAATAGCTATGAAATATCAGTTGAAGAAAAAGTTGAATAATGAGCCAATACTGTATTAGCTGATGGGTATTCTTCATCATGACCCTGCTCTGATTAAAGAGTTAACACAAACCAAGGTTTTTTTTAAAATAGCTAGTTTAAGGTTGTTCCCAATTAAATACTGAACTGTAAAAGTAACCTGACTTAAGAAAAAAATCCCCTCCCACATATCTGGGCAAATTATACTATTTAATTCCTTGAGCTTTTTGTATAGCATACAATCATCCTACAGCCAGTCGACGTTTTCTTTACAGCTATTGATTTCAGAAGTCGTCTTTTGCTTATTTATAACTTGATATCAGCCTTGGATGTTTGAGCCTTTCAAGAAATGCTTTTCCCAATCTTGTTCATACAGACAGGGGGTTGGAACTGGATGTATAAACCTTAATGGACCTTGTTTCATAAAACATGTTTACCAAGGTATGAACCCATTAATTAGCTGTATTGTGCTGTTTTCCTGTCTTTAAGGCATCTGCCCAATTGGAAAAGATTTTGGATATAGCTATTCTGAGAACCTTGCATTTCAGTTAGCCTGCTTCTATAATTCACCTGGAGATATTTCACGCTTTTTCTTACCTGGGGCTTACATGATTCCTTTTCTCATTTCATTTTTAAACATCACACCCATCTCATGCAAAAGGGAAACCGGCTGCTACAATCATTAAGACTTTCCAGATAAAGGAATGGTCAGTTAAAACTACCACAACAGCCTAGGCTGTCTTTCAGATCAGGTCAACTAAATCCATATTTAAATACCCTCAGCAGGTTCTTTTTCCAAGGAACTACCACCTTTATATTGAAGCCCTGTGTTCTTTAGTTCACCTTGCCAAAGCTTTTAGGCATCCATCCTGCAAATGCTTAATATGTGCTTAACTTTACTACTGTGAACAGCCCTTTAGAAAGGAGTGAGTCTACTCATAGTAGTAAGGTAAATAGGTGTGTTCATTTGCCACAGTGGGGCCTTAGTTTGGAATAAGATGTGGTGCTGGACATCATCCTGCAATGTTAAGCAAGGTAAAACTCACACGGATTACAATGTGAGTCTTGCCTATGTTTGAACCACAGGACTTGGCCCCTGGTGCTGTTTAATCTCTTTTCCTTGCCCAAACCCCTTCCTGGCACTGGCTGGGCTAGTTGGCTGGAGCAAGTGATTCTTCACAGATGCATAAAGGCAGACAAAGGATGCCTGACCGTTCTTAACACTTTCCTGTAAATCTACAACCTGCTTCCTCCAGCTCCAGCCAGAATTGATAGGTTGAAAGCAACTTAAAAGGGAAATGTAGGCAGCAATGGGTAGTAAAGTGAGACAGTTTAAGGCCCTTTGGTGTAAGTAAATCACATTTATTTTTCAGGCTCCTGAATTGGTGCACACTTCCTGTTTGTGTTAAGTACTCTAAGCCTTTACAAGCAGTTGAATGCTCTCTCTCCTCCTTTCATCAGCCTGCTTTCAATACCACCTGCCACTGCTCTGAGCATTCAACTGGGTTTGTAAAGATGTTTTTGTTTTTCTGAAGCTTTTGAAACCTCCTTGCTCAGACCCCAGCCTGAGTCAAACACAATGATTGTGAAGCAGTTTAAAAAATCATTTAGAAGCCGATGCTTTGATCTGGATGCTAGTTCAAAGGTGCTGAGTTTTACAGAATAGCTGCACGTTTTCTACAGTGTTATAAACAAGTTCCTGAATGATTTTATTGGGGGAGGGGTGACACTGGTGGCAATTCACGTTTTGAATCCTTGCTCATTCTTTCCTCCCCACCTTGCCTGCAGAAAGAAACTTGGCTGGATTTAGCTTTTCATGATCTAGAAAGTAGAGTGTCATCTCTATTTTATGGTTCATTTTTTGTATATATTTTCTCTTCCTTCCCTTCCTTCATTGCAGCATAACGTGCCAAAATGAAGAGAAAATCACTAAGTCTGGAAAGCAAGCAAAGAAAGTCGTTAAAGGTACATTTATCATAAGATGTGCTTGTATCTAGTGCTACATACATATATAAAAAGACAGAGTGCACTGAATTACAGCATTGGGAACTGCAAGTAAAACAAAGCAACATGAGGCAGAGAAAACAAATGATTCCTAAGATGGCAGTCAAGAAGAGAATCAAATGATTGCTCCCACAGGAGCCCAGCATATTTCCTTTTGACTGCTGAAAACACATACTAGACAAGTAACACTAATGCTTTAAGTTAAAACAAGTTAAAATTTTAACCTGAAGTAAAAACTTCACTAGAGCTACCCCTGCTGTTCTCTGACTGCATACTAAAGGAAACAACAATGTACAGTGTCTGAAGCCTTTACAGCAACCTAGATATGCCAGCATCTGTTTTACCTGTTCAAATATTTGGCCACGTTTGCATCTGCCTCTCCTGCTTGTACTAAAGGAACAGCACTAAAAAGGAGGGGAAAACAATCATGTTACCGTTAAACTTTTAGCTCTGAATACACAGCTTAACAGATTTGTCTTTTGAGATTTGCAGGTGCTCAAAAGTGGGAGTGGTCACAGTACAGCCTTAGTATTAAGTTTCCAGCTTAATCCCTTCTGTACTGGAATTATAGTCCAAAAGCTGACTCTGCATGAAATCCAGGCATTGCTACATGCTTTAACCAATTAGTGAAAAACAGTGCATATGCAGAGATTCTGCTTCTGTGTAGGATGGGGGAGAGAGAGAACCGGTTATGTGAACAAGCATCAGTATTGATGGTAGCAACTTATAAAGGTAATTATTACCGGTGACACTACACTGCTAAACTAATTATCCACTATGGGGCTGGACTCACTCTTGACTCTGGTCATGCAGCTGTTCCACAGCTCTTATGTTGATATGCATGTTTTACACAAATTCCTTTTTAACAAGAGGCCATAAGCATGGTTATTTGCTGCCAAGATAGTGTTTTTCAATTATAACTCTGTAGATGCTAACTTACAAAATAAATTCTGAAACCAAGAAACTGCAAGGATGCATTTTACCCCAGGGCAAGACCTTGCCTGTTGCTCCCAGGGGATTCAGTACCGTTGACTCCCACAGGCTGGAACAAGCTCGTTTGGTGTGTTTGCATAAAAAAAACTACAGGAACTTTACATCTCTCTAGTTCTGATGCAATTCTGACAGCATCTGACTTAAGATCAGTGGCACCGGATAGTTTTAAATGGTTTGGAAGCTGCAGCAACTGCCGGGGTCAGAGGGCCCTTTCCTTATACTCACCACCTCTCTGCTCTTCGACAGACAGCTCTGGAGAAGTGAAGAGCAGCACTACTTTTACCTCCAGACTGAAACAAAAGAAATACGTCAGGGCCGTGTCCTAGAAGTCACCCACCAAGACCTAGCCGCATAGAACTTAAATGTATGTCATGGTACCCAAAATAAAGACGCTGACTATTAGACACTTACTGCTACAGACTGTCTTCTACGGCAAACACGATACGCTCTAATAGCCATTTAAATGCCACGTTTCTGCTAGGCATTTTAGAATGGATATTTAAATACCTGGAGACAGAGGAAGGATAGCTCATGATCTTTCAGCCCTACAGCCTTCCTGCATTTGTACACATGCTAGAAGAGAACGTGATGGAGCAACCTCAAGAACTATCCAATGTTTTGTTTAATATCAATTAACTGAGAGTGGGTTTTTGATTAAGTCTTCAATCACATACCTAGCGAACAGTTTCAGTACAGTAAAAAGAACAAGCCAATACCTACAGGCAAAATGAACGCAGTGAGAGGTGGAAGTTGCTCTGAGTATTTGTCAATCCAATGCTCCAGTTCCAGAACTGGTTTTTCGCTAAATGACGTTCGTTCTACAGAGGAAGAAACAACAACTAAAATACAAAAATAAAATCAATGCACAAGATGGAGCTTGTATCGTACCTTTGTCATACTAAGTACTCATAGAAGTGTCTAAGTTTACACTTGTCTGCCACAGATTCCGTCTTCTACAGCAAACGCTAACAGAAGTGCACAAGTAGTAGTGCTAAATGAACAACCTGACCTACAAAGAGCATTTTTTAAAAATAGTATAGAGCTATTATCTTAGGTAAAATGATTTGAGCCATTACTTAAGTGAGCCTCCCTGGCTGAGGAGAGAGGAGTTGCAATGTTGGAGCTAACATCCTGCAGCATACACTGGACCTAGGGACAATAACAGGTAGAGAAAACTGAAATTATGTGTTACAATCAAAGCATAGATAATGAAATTACACTTGCAGAGAATATTTGACACTCCAATGAGACATTCTAGAGGCCTTTAATTAGCTGACATGGACCACTTCCACAGCGTGAAAGGTAACTAGTAAATGCCAAATGTACCCTCAGTGTGAGCTATCTTCCAGTGAGATAGTCTTTTTTAACCCAGGTAGCTTGGCTTAGTATTTATACTATCTTGGTTTCAAACTCAGGACGCATCACAACTAAGCTTAATCTGTGCCCGAGATTGTGCATAATAATGGATATGAAACATCTCTATTATGACCTTATTGCACAATCCACACACGCTGTATCATTTAACTGGTTTCTTTTCACTATAGATAGAAAGAAGCATCTTGTTTCTTCAAATAACAAAGAGATTTTCAAGTCTGCCTAAAGGATTTATGCAGAGTTCCCACTGATTGCAATGGGACCTTACATCCCGTAGGTGGCTTTAAAAATGTAAAGCCAGAGTTTCAAATCTCAGCATTCTAATATGACAGAGTTATGGTCACATTAGACAAACAGCATGTAGTTACTACTCACTTTGTGAAGTTTTTCAACAAATGTGTGGCCACTTTCCTGGCTGAATTCACTAGCAACCCTAGATTAACATGGAAGAGAGAGTTAGCTCTATGACAGACGACTTGTTTGGCATCTACATCTTCTAGTTATGGCTCATCATACACTCAGTATTACATGCACAGAATCACAAGGAGCACTGCAGAGCAACATAGAACAGAGGAGGACTCAAAACACAAAACCACCAATTCAAGAGAGCATTTGCAGGACCATCCTCTGCTTTCTGAATTGTGTCATATAAATCAGAGGTACAAATGCAATAGGTTTCTTCCTATTCTCAGGAACTGCAGACTCAGCTGATCCAATAGCAAATTTGTATTGATCACAAAGCAAATTCTCTTCTTCAAAGAGAGAGATCAGACAATGAATATTATGGTTGTGCACACTTCTTTCCCACAAAGAAAACTAAATGGACATTAAATGCTCCTGGCTAGTTACCAATGTTGCCCTCTGTTGATTTTGGCTCATGACATATTTACAGCTTCCCCACCAGCTGACAGCATTTCCACCTACTCATTTTCTTTAAAAAGAAAAAAACCAACCCCAAAAAACAACAAGAATAAACAGTGTGCACACGCCCATAATCAGAACAGACTTCTCAAGCTCTGCTGCATCTTCACATCACTGGATGGGCTTGTAAGCTTTGTTCTATGTATGCAGTGCCCATGACTGTCAGGTATCAGCTTGTCAAAGTAAGTAAAAAGGACAAGCTTTTTGGCACCGTTTTCACACAAGGGCTTTCGCAATTCCACAGCAATCAGAGAAGACAGAATTCACAGTTTGTTACCCAATAGCAGAACTTAATTCATCTGTTGTTCCCAAAGCTTCGAAGACCTGGTCATCTTTAGATCGCCTCTCCCCAGTGTATGTGCTGGAAAACCCTTTAAAATCAATCCGTAACAAGAGGGGAAAGGATCTGAACAGACAAAGCTTCAAATTTTAAACGAGGAAAACTCACTGCACTCTGTCCTAGCTGAACCCCTGGGCAGTGAGGCTGCGGGTCCCCCACCACTGAACCGCTGTCAGCTTCTGTGTCACAGCCAGCGACAGACCCCACCCAGCACCCGCGTTTGCCCGTCTGGCGATGATGCCACAGAGCAACACGGCAAGGCCCTTTTCCCACGAAGCTACGGGGCAGCGTGTCGCCTTCGCGAGATACTTCCCCACCCGCGCCTGCCAAGCAGGAGAGCTCCGGGGGCGGGCCAGCCGTAGCCACAGACCGCGCCGCCGACTAAGCGGCCACGTGGAGCAGGGCAGAGCCCCGGCCTCTCCGGAGGGACTGCAGAGCCCCGCCCCCGGGCTGCCGGGCAGCACCGGCCCCGGCTAAGCAGCGGGCACGGCCGCGCCCTGGGGTGGCGATGGGGGTGTCGCGCGGCCGGACGCTACCTTTGTCTCCGGTGCGGGTGTAAATCGCGGGCAGGCGGCCGGCCGGGGGCTCGCTCTCCGGGCTAGGCACAAGACAGGGCGGGGTGAGCGGAGCCGGGCCCGGGCCCGGGCCTACCCCCCCTCCGCGACTGCCCCGGTTCGCGCCCCGGGGTGAACGGCCCCGCCCCGGGGCAGGCTCACCTGGGCGGCTCCCCCCGCCGGCGGTGGCGGCGGCCCCGCGGCCAGGCCCAGAGCGGCCGGCCCAGCGCCAGCAGGCGGCAGCCCGCGCCCA
>ML675640.1:13741345-13849959 GCA_007922155.1 Mesoclemmys tuberculata
GTGTGTGGGTGTGTGTAAGGGGTGGGACGAGGAGCTGTGGGCTGGGCAGGTTGAGTCCTGCCCAAGGGGGTTGCTAGGTCACTGGTCCAGATGGAGAGCAGGGCAGTTGGGCCGCTGAGCTGCCAGCCCGGCGGGGGCCCTTCCGCTGTAGCTCTCCAAATGCCTGTTGCCCTTTTTCCTTGGCAGGAGAAGCGGTGGAAATGTTGGCGAAGCCCTTGACAGTGTCTGCGCCGGGGAAGGCTATTCTGCATGGGGAGCATGCGGTAGTGCATGGCAAGGTAAGGAGCTAGGCTGCTGCTGATAATGGGGTCACAGTGCAGGGGACTCAAACTTTTTTTGCTGGGATCTGCAAAAGTGATGACCTTCCCTTCTCCCCCATCATGGGGGCTGATAGCTCATGACCCCTCCCCCATAATAACCTCATGCCCCACTGAGAGGTCATGATCCCCAGTTTGAGAACCCCTGGGGCAATGAAAGAAGCTTAATTTAGGGGAAACTGACCCTTCCATTCATTGTTCTGCACAGTTGCTCTGCCACCTCACTTATGTCTAACTTTTTTTGTGTGCAGGCAGCTTTGGCTGGGGCCTTGAACCTGAGAACATTCCTTCAAATTAGACCCTGTAATAATGGAAAGGTCTTAATACACTTGCCTAATATTGGAACCAATTTAAACTGGGAAACCGTCCGGCTCCAGACACTACTAACAGCATTTTCAGGTAAGTGCTGTTAGAACAATGGAAGTGCATGTCAGTATATTTTAAAATCGTGAAACCCCTGGCTTCATCCTCCCCTCTGATATGTGGCATATTTCACCCCCACCATCTGTTGCCACTTTGCATGTGCTTGGCAACTTGTGTGTTGGAGGGTGCTATTGCACAGCTGATGGCCACATACTACAGTTGATTTAACTGATTAGACTTCCTACTCCCCCCAGATCAGGCAGCTCCCCTCAGATCAGGCATTGCCACAGCCAGTGCTTTAACTGGTCCTCATGGTCTGCAGGCAGCAGACATGCTGGGTGAGCAACAAGTGATCCAAGCCAGTAGGAGCCATGCTAAGCTTGTTCCATCGTTAACTACTATGATCGTAGCAGGTACCATTTAAAAAGAGGCAGAATAAAGTCTCTCTATTGTTGGTTTGTAGGTGCTATATCAGCAAACACCAAGGATCCCAAAGTGTCCATTACCAGTCATTTCTTGTAGAAATCTGTAATCAACTGCCTCCGCCTCCACACACACACCATAAAACTTGTATGTCTTGTACCACACCTAGCACAAACAAATGTGCTCAGCTGTGTATGAGTATTAAGATAGAGCCCTTTCCTGAAGAGCTCAGCAGATTGGACACATTGGGATGCCTGAAAACAAGAGTGGAATAAATAAGTTTATGATGTTGATGTGGGGGTCATTAAAGAAGCAGTTGTTCATCATAGCTGTGGCTTCTTACTGAGCATGGTGGTTATCTTTATAGTATCTAGTGTTATTGGTTTGCTGTTCTTGTAAATGTCTGATGCTAATTTGAAACTGAGGATTTTAAGCTTTCTTTGTAAATGTATAAATCCGTCACTGATTGCTTTCTTAGCTGGCTTGGATGAATCTAAATCCCCCAGCCCAGAACAAATGGACAAACTGAAAGAGGTGGCAGGAATCACTACTGGACTTCCAGCTGCCGAGAGCCTTGCTACCCTTGCATTTCTCTATTTGTACCTGTCTATTTCGGCTAAATATGGGTAAGATTATGTTCATCCTCGGACATGAATTCCGTATCCTTGGTGTGCATGATTCCTGTTAAATTTCTGTTCTATAATTTCACAAGAAAAAAGACCTATAAAGCTAAAATAAAACACTAGAGGGAAGAAACTTTCCTTCATGTTCTTAGGCTCTTCTCTTGTTAATAACTCTGAGGCCAAATCACTAAATTATGTTGAATGGGTGGGAAATCAGCAAGCATATGCCTGAAATATAATTAATCAGAACTGAGAAATAGAGCTAAACTTCTACATGTGATTAATAACAGTGGTGTACCATGGGTCTCCAGCACCTGGGGGCCAATGCTTGCACTTGCGCCCCTTCTCCCCACCCTGTCCTTTTCATAGCAATACTTGAGCAGTGGTGCAGTTTCCCGGGCAGAAGCCAGAGATGCTCAGTCTAGGGCAGGCAGCAGCTAGTTGTCGATACTGCAGCCAAACAGAGTTTTTGCTTTCTCTTTCCATCCCCTCTTCTTTTGGAGGCTCCCCTACCCCGACTGCCTGCTTGCTGCTGCTGCTACTTTGGTGTCTGCCTGGCTCTGACATACCCTGCTCTTCCTTTTCCCTTCTCTCTCTCTTCCCCCTTTTTCCTCTCCTTCCTCTTTTTCTCTTCCTTCCCCCTCTCTTTTCTCCCTCCTTTTCCTTGTTTCCTCTCTTTTTTTTCTTCCTACTTCCTCTTCTTTTGTCCCTTCCCTTCCTTCTCTTCTTATCTCTCCTTCCCCCCCATCCCCCCCACCAATTGGTGCTGCCTTCAAGGGGGATTTCCCAAATTTTCCCAGTTGGCTTCCCCAAGTCAGTCAGTTTGCAGCCCAAGCCCCGTGGTTTTCCATCTGCAGCAGCCCTGCTGTAAACAGCAGAGAGACTTGGAAGCTGCTTCTTGAGTTACTTTTGCCCCCCTCTCCCCCGGGCCACCCTTTTAGGGAAAGTCCTGAGTCCTTTCTCCCCACTCTCTCTCCAAGAGTGCGGGGTCCCCTGTATGGTTTCCTTGCAGGAGACTGGGTGCGGGGTGGGTTAGTCCATGCCAGGCAAGTCCAACCTAGCTAGTGCATATTCCTCCGAGTGGTCAGTGATCGGAGCATGTCGGGGTGCCCCCAGAGTCTCAGGTGGCTGCTGCAGCTGCTGGCCATGGGGCTCTCTTTCCAGCAGCTGGACTCAAGAGCCTGTCTGTGGGATGCCACCAGGTGCAGCAGTGGTGCCAACCAGCCGGTCTCCCCTCCCCCCCAGCCGGCGCCTGGGGACATGGCCCCCTCATGTCCCCCCGTCAGTACGCCCCTGTAACGCAGCAGTTGACAACGCTTGGTTCTAGAAACGTGATCTGCAGTAAGTGCTAATGATATCAGCTGTGGCCAGATAAACATCATCCTGATCTCAGGTTTGGCAGTGAAATAATCAAGTATTGAAACATTGTACAGGACTCTAGCCACATAGGGCTTCATATCACAGCCACTCTGAACATCATGGTGATAGTAGACGTCGAGCTGCGATCAGGCTATTCTAAAACCACGCGTCCTTACTGCTTAAGCGAGGGAGAATTTCCATTAGCTATTAGCAGTGGGGAGCCAATTACACACAATTGAGCAATTCCAGTTCTATCCAAGGGAGGACAACAGTGCAGATACTCTAGCTAGCTTATTACAATAGTAAAATGTAAACCTGCTGCTGTTTCGGGATCCTAAACTTGTATTTTAAAAACATATTTACAAAAATCTTTTAAGGGTATATTTATGGTGTTCTATTAATAAATCACTCCCAATACAGCGATGAAAACCAATGGCAATGAGAAATCCAATTTAGCTAGGCTTTCTCCTAGCACAATGGATTTGCAAAGCTGCTCAGCTGTGCTGGCTGAAAGTTCATAAGGCCCATGTCTGTCATATACGTGTGCATGTGCTGATACCAATTGGCTGGTGGTGTGATCCCAGCAATTTTAGATTGCATCTGTTGCCTTTGATCTCCAAAATTAAATAATTTTGACGTTCTCAGCGTTTTATGCGATGCATTTAAATGTGTTTCAGGCAGATCCCAAGCGTGGATATAGTGGTGTGGTCTGAGCTGCCCACAGGAGCTGGGCTAGGTTCAAGTGCTGCCTATTCTGTGTGTTTGGCAGCTGCTCTGTTGATGGCATGTGGAGCAATTGGCCAACCATTGGAGGAGGGGAAGTCTATAGCCAGGTAATGCATCTGGAAAGCCTGTTTGTCTTGGGTGGGTAGAATTGGGGTAGTGTAATACTCACTACATCTCCAGTGAGAGGCGAAGGAATGTTGCTTGTTTCTTTACTTTATATTCCTGTCTCTCTGAGCTGATGGCTCAGGATACAAATGGGATTCCAAGACATTACCCGTTAAAAACGTTCTGCTTTAGCTTCTGAGGAAATGATTTGCATGGTGAAGCAAGTACATAGAGCCAAGCAATGAGACCTCTTAGACTCCCAATATGTTGTTCAGTGAGCTTGTATCTGTTCATGCAGTGTACTGTGCTAGCAAAAAATGCATGTTCTAAACGAGACCAGAACTGGCGTGAATATCTGCACCTCTTCATTGCAATTTGTATCTGCAATTTGGATGCAGTGTAATTTTCGGTTACAGTTTGAATGTAAAAGAGTAAATGAAACTTTGAGATGTCATCTTTCATAGGGTCTTCAGTTAACACTGCAAGAAAAAATAGAGCACGATACATGAACTCACGTAAACTTTACACCACTCCCAAATATAGTCCTATATCCATGGAAGCTCCTTTCTGGCCTTTCTCACCATCTTCCACCCTCCCATCAAAACACACTTCTGCTGGGAGGTCTGTAAAATTGGATCTTTCCCTGAACCTAATTGAGCAAGTAAAAAACAAGACCATATAAACCGTTAACCTCAGCAATTACATGATCTTCCTTCTGAGTTCCTTGCCTTCTCAACCCATCAATCCTCCTGCAGTGTCCCACCATCTCTTCTTGTGTCTTTTTTACCGAGGCCCATGTCCTTCAATTGCCAGAGCACAAGCCTCCTATATGGACATAGGGGTGTGCCCATCCCCTGAGTTGCAGACAGAGGGATGTGGCGGTTATTTCTCCATAGAGTTAATATACTTGTGATGCTGGAGGAATAATAACGAACCCACGTGATTTCTTCAGGAAATTGTATCATTTTGTCCTTTTATTAGCTGTAGGTAACAAGGCATTTGCCAGCAGAGCCTGACACTGTTTTGCCCCGTAAATAATGCTTCAAGCATACGTCTCTTGACACTTTTTTCTCTTCCCTCTTTATCAGTGGGGGAGAGTCCAGTTTAGAGAGAAGAGCCATCAAAGGTTAAGAAAATCATTCTACTTGAGCAATAGTCACAACCCTCTAACAGTTAAGGGACACCAACCAAAAGTGTTTGACACCAGATGTTTGGAGTGTCATAGTCCAATGCAATGACAAATGGAAAGTACCCTTAAAGTGCAATATTTTAGAGATGGAGGGGGGAAAATCACTCCTAAGAATGCCCTGTGATGGGACAGTGAGTAGCAATGAATCAGGACTGGGATAGTCTATGCTTTAGCTACAGGTTACGCATGTTGGCTTCACCCTCCTCATAAATACACTTTCTACTCCTCTTTCTCTCCCCTTTTAAAGGCCTGTGATTCTAGTCACAGCAGTCACACAGTACAATCTGCTTACGATGCATAATATGAGGGGGAATATTAAAAGTTGCAGATGAAAGAAGGCGCTTCATCTTGTGTGAAATGCAAGCTGTTCAGGCTCAGACAATTCCCGGTGAGGTGAAGATCTCTGCATGAAGGGCAGACATGCTCTTTTGGAGAGCTGCATCCATTTACATTATGGTGCAACAGTTGATGCCACTGTAGTTAGAAATTATTTAATATTTCCATTATAGACCTTGATTTTTAGGGCTTAATAGCTAATGTTTCAAACTGCAGTGGGGTCTCATACTTTGAACACAATGGGAGCCAATACAGGGTGTTTTATTAATGAAACACAGTAAGCCAGTAACATGGCTTTTTATAAAGCGGCGACCGAGCAAAAAAGGCATGAATTGCATGTGCTTTGAGCATTGTATTTTTAAGTAAAAGACCTATCAAGAGAATTTGGTACTGGGTCAGACCTTACTGGGGTCGAGGGTCTTGTTTTAGCCACAGAACAGTAGGTGCTACTGCAATAAACAATAGAGAATGGCCATTCATGAAAACCCTCTCCCTCTCGCTCCATTACTGTGCCTCTACCATACTGCTATGGGAGAAAAGGTAAGTCAGTCCTCAGCTGGATCTGAATTCTTGGCCTCTTTTCTAATGATTGTCAGCCATGCTGATGACTGTGGCGATTGCTTGTGTGATGCAGGTACCTGTGTGTCAGGACTCACCAACCCCTTTCATGTACATCCAACACTGATCAGACACGACTGATCTGGGTCAATACCAGCAATCTACAGGTGAAGGCTTTATGTCTCGTGAGCCCTCCAGTCCACATCACCCCGTCATGTTGTATAAATGCCTAGAACATGCACACACAAGCCATGCACAGGGCAGCACTCACTGCGTTCTCTGCAAATCCCACAAACAACTCAAAACAACTGCACTCAAAACAACTGCTCCCACAGTCTAGCGCACACTTAATATCCGATGTCTCGGCATCAATTGTAATCTGTACAGATCAAAGTTAGCTGTTGGAGCAGTGAGAATCTGAATTCGACAGGTTTTCAGAGTACAAGGCCCAGCCTATGAATTACATGATAGGGCAAAAGCATGAACGTTGATTTTGTGTAGGCCTCATACAGTCTTTAATGAAACAATGAGAATAGTTGATGAACCATAGTGAAGCAAGGAGGCAATATTGGGATCCCATCTGCTTCCTGGCAGTGTGTCCCTGTATTCCCACACCTCTTCAGATCTCCTCTGAAAACATCTCTTTATTCCTCTCTTATGCCTAAAGTCTCTTGAATTTTTTTCCTCACTGCTGTTTACTCCTGTGAAGCATGTTGGGATATGGCTTGTACAATTAACACTATTCAGAAGAAATTAATGCTCCTTTGCTGAAGGACTGGCATTTTTTTCTGCACATCCTAGTTAACTCTGGTCTTCACTAGTGCAGGCTGCCATTTTCCTCTCTTGTCCGTCCTGCATCTCTTTTCACGTACAAATAATAGTAGGATGTGGATTACAATAGTGCGTTTAGGTCAGCGCCCCATTGCCCCTGGCACCGTACAAACATATAACTAAGAGACGATCTCTGCCAAGCAGGGTTTATAGTCTAGGTTTAAGGTGAGATCAAAGATGTTTAATGTTGCAGACAGGGAAGCCCAAGGAACAGTGCTTATCGCTTCTCATTTCCCAAGCCCTGTATCAGACCTCTAATTACAGTATCCGTGAGGAAGGTAAGCCCCATTCTTACTGATGGAGACACAGCAGCCAAGAGTGTGTCATGTCCAAGACCACAGAGGGAGTCTCAGATCCAAGGTTAGAACTGGAGAGTTCAGGCAGCCAGCCCTTTGCTTGCATTGCTAGACTGCCTCTTTCGGTGTGGAGATTTAGCCACAGTCAGCTGTGAGACACCCAGCTGTGCTTGGATCCTTCCAGAGCATTTCCACACATGCAGCTTTTGTGGTGTCGACAGTCATAGCTGTTGGTGGGTCCATGGCGATGTCTTTGTCTCAGTGGTAAGCAACACTGGATCCATCTTGTGACTGTCAGAAGCAGATGCATGTGCGTGTGTGGCTTAGATCTGAAGGTGAAAGGTGCCTAGATGCTTTGGATGGCAGTGCTCCATTTCTGCCAACTGCTGCTTTTACTGAGCTGAGCAGTAATTATCCTGTTAATTAGTGCGGCACTAGGATTCGTTCCACTCCCCCGCAAGGTGTCCTCCTCGCCGTGCTGCGTTCCAGCCCGCTCATGTAGTTCCTGCTGTTCTTTATGGCTAGTGGACTCCTGGGCTTCTGCTGCATGTGGCCTGCTTGTAGTGTTTTTTAAACTTGTCTTGCCTTTCAGGTGGCCTGAGGAGGAATTGGATTTAATTAACAAATGGGCCTTTCGGGGAGAGCAGGTCATCCACGGCAAGCCTTCTGGTGTGGATAACTCGGTAGGGACTTGGGGTATGTATTTTTCAGACTCCTATCCATTCCTCGTGGGCTCTGAATACAGGTGCTGTTGCTTTCGGCGTAGAAGAGACCAGTACTTGAGCAATGGGAATGGTGGCTTTTCCAGTCCCCCTTGTGCACTGCTGCACAGCTGGTGTAGGGAGATCGGATTGGATTTGCTCTGGGTAAAATTCCTAAGTAGCACGTAAGCAAAAAATCTAGAGGGGCTTATGGATTGCAGTGAAACTAAATGGTCTTTCATTGTGCCTTTCAAATCACTTAAAGCCCTTGATGCAAGGAGTTTGAATATATAGAAAGTTATCCAAAATCCATCCTGCACACTTACTGACTATTTAACTCCAGTCTCTGTCCTCTTGGCAGACACTGGATTAGAAAAGGTAGAGCACTAGCAAAGCCTCTTCTCTATAATATCTTAATACCAAATCCTGCTCTATAATTTCCCTCTGTGTTGCCAGCCTGTCTCGTAGAGCGACAGTGCTTATTGATGGTATAGAATGAAAGGTAACATTACTGCAGAATAAACCTCGCCTATAGTAGCAATGTTAATAATGCTTTGGACTTCTGGACTGAACAGGGGTGGTGGGGGAGGAATCAGAAACTCCCAATTTCTGATTCTGGCTTTGACCTTGAAGTCATGCTGTCTTTCTGTGCCTAAATTTCCATGTCTATAAAATGGGAGCAATGCCTTACAGGGATGTTGGGAAACTTAATTCACTGATGTCTGGCTCACTGTATGAACCTCCCTCATTCATGTTAATGCCTTGGAAGAGACATTCTGATAGAAATAACAGGAATTTACAAATTACGGAGCAAATAAACACATTTAAAAAAAAAAACTCACCCAAGAATAATGCATTGGAAAATGTACGTACTTGGTCGCTTGTACTTCAGTCTTAATGATAATATACTTCATAATGTGCGAGTGTGCTGTGCTGCTTTGGGGGGATTAATAAGCCTTCATCACAACTACTCTCAAAACGTTGGGCAGTGGAGAATGAAGCAGCGAGCTGGCTGACTGGTGAGGTACTGTTGGGTTACTAAATTATTCTTCACAGATATTCTTACTTAGCTCTGAATCTTGTGTTTAATCTGTTTCACTACCCCAGAAGTCTTCATTTGCTTCTTACTTTGCTGTTTTAGACCAGTGAAGACTTGATTCTAACCTAACTCTCTCCATTTTAAAATCTCTTTATTTTCTCTGGCCCTGCAGTATGTGAGAGCAGAGGGTGAAGGCATCAAGTTACTCATATTTGGGCCAGATCGCCCATTGAAGTTAATGGAGCTCTGCCTACTCACACCATTTGAGGATTGGGCCCATTGTTTTACCTGTGCTTCTTGCAATTAACTTCTCATGCTGTAGGTTAGTTTCTACAGATGACAGAGCCTATATACTTATTCAGTATATTATTTCCAGGCGTATTGCGTACAATGACAATGTCTATATTTTACTTTAGGTGGCGTACTCAGATTCCAATCAGGAAAAATCACATCATTAAAGAGGTAATATATTAGATATATGTATACACACACAGAGAACATATCTGTGTAGAGTTTATTATCTAAGGGCATGGGAGTAACAAAATAATGCTGAACAGAGTGGGTAGGGGGGTCTTGCAGCCAGGACCCTCTATTGGACATGGACTCAGGTAGCTTTAATAGCTCGAAACCAGTTTTGTTTTCTTGGGTTGGGGGAGAGCAAGACCAATGAAACGTTTAGTCGTCTGAAGTTAGATTACAAGGCAAAGGATCAATATTAATTTCATGGCCTTATAGGCAGGAGGATCAGGTCAGCACCTGGCGGCAAATGACATTTAAAAAAACCAAAACCAAAACTTCTTGCTTGTTGAATTTTGGAACTGTACAAAAAACAAGCTGCAAAACCATGAACAAGCCCTGGTTCAGAATGCTCCCTGCCCCTCCCACCAATGAGTATAATCCAACGCCATTAAAATCTTTCACCGTGCATGACATTGCTCTATTAGCAGTTAATGTCTGCGGGTGGCTGGTCTCATGAATGGCATTTTAAAGGGAAGAGATGTTAGCTGGAAAACATGGATCTTAGTAAGCAGTGTTGTCTTATTTGTGGAACCAGCACAGTTGTATTAATGTAGGTGTAATTGAGAGCACTGAGCCCCAATCCAGCAAAGCATTGGGGCACGCATTTACCTTTAGCTCCATTGAAGTAAACAGGAGTTCTCATGCTTTAGGGTGGTGGTAGATTATGGTCTTAAATAACCAGCCTGTTCTAGAGGGGTGATAGTTCAACAGCCAGACTGTCTACTGTGACTGAGATCTTCTCAATTCAGTAGGGAGGGGAAGCTCTCGTGTTAGGGCTCCTTGATTCTCTGCTCACCTCCATCCCAAACTAGGGCAGAGTAGTCTGTAGGTGAGCTGGAGCTCAACTTGGTAGTGCAGTCTCAGGAGTCCGGAACACTCTGGTGAAAACCTGGCACAAGCTTCAGAAAAACTTGAAAAATGGACGGTTTTACTGACCATATGTTCTTCAAATCAGTACAGTAGCCTTTGTATTTTTTGGTGGAGGGTGGTGGGGGACAAGTGACAAGAAGCAAATTAACATTGTTTCTTCTAAAATGATCAGCAATATAATAGTTCACCCTGTTGACAACTAAATGAACAACATTGGGCTTCAGAGGAGATCAATCAAAATGAGCAGTTCATGTTGTTTCAGTCTGTGGCAAACACAGGAAGATGCCACTGCGTCACTGGACGCTTGCCTCACGTTCTCAAATTTATTTTCATGATCAAGGGGATAGGCACTTCATTTTAAAAAAAAGGAGCACTTAATTATGCAGCAAAGTTTGTGGGTGTGGAACAGCGAAATACATGGGGCCCTGCCTGTATGTGCACCTATAACATGCATTGCGGTTTGACCGTGGCATGGACGGGGAAATACGTTTGTTGATGAATGTGGAATAAACCCAGTTATCAAGAGGAGAATGAATTTCAGAGTCTTCGTTTTGTTTTCAGGGTGCCGACTCTAAGGATCTTATTGACCAACACAAACGTTTCTCGGAGCACCAAGATCCTTGTGGCTGGTGTTAAAGACAAGGTTCTTAAGGTGCAGCATCTCTTTGATGGTAGATGACTGTGGCTTGGAAGCGCATCTGTTAATTAGGCCAACCCAGTGGTAGCAAAGCAGTGCATTGAATTGTTATGGGGTGGGGAAAGGTAATCTGCACTTCTGTGTAACCCTAGGATCTCTTCCATTGGAGTGTAAGTTGGAGGGTGTGCATTGCTTCACTCGCATGCATTTCTTGGTTCAGTGGTATTTCTATATTCCGCCTGGCATTACTGCTGCATGAACCGTGGGATGTGATGTAACTGGGGGGAAGAAAAGGCTCACCCCAAAAGAAGGAGTAGGTCAAAACATCCACACTAAGGTGATCCGTTGGATTAAGACTGACTCTAGAGTTTCTGTGTCACCCCAGCCAGGTCAACTTAACAAGATGCCTCCAGGAATTGTCACCGTATCTGGCTTTCTGTGCCCAGTGGCCTGGAGTCTGGGCTATTATACAGTTCTGATTGTAAAATGAGTCTTTTCTCAACATGCCGCATGATAAGCAAGTATTAGTCCAAACCTTGTGCCAGGATTTCCTTTTTAAACTAAAATAAGGACCTTGCTATGACAAACAGCCCGGCCAAACCCAAGCATTCAAAAATCATGTCAGGCTCCAAAGAATCAGGAGAGTCTCCTAAAAACCATGAGAATTTAAAAATGTCTTTTGCTTTTTTTATTTGCTTTCTGCATTTTTGAATCTTTAGAGTTTATGAGCTTTTCTCAGCAATCAGAAGGACTAGAAACTTCTTTTTGGTGAAAATCTGTTTTGTTTTTCTTTTTAATCACCTGACTCCAGGAGCTTGGGGCTTTAAGAAACATGCTAGACATCACGAGTCTTGCAACGAAATCACAAGAGTCTGCATCCCTGAAACACCTAACCTAACCCTGTTTTTCTCTTCTTTTCCTCTGGCACCCCACATGTGACCAAATTCTGCTGTAGGCCCCTCATTGCACATGATTAGTGGGGGGGGGGAATTGTCCTGCCACAGAGGGCTGGGCCCAACTCCGGCAATGAAACCATGGAATAGTGGAGTTGTCTTCATGTCTCTCATTTCCCTCTTGTCACAGTTTCCTGCTATAATGAACCCAGTGCTTGCCTCGATAGATGCAATTTCTCATGAGTGTGAAAGTGTTCTAGAAGCAATGTCTGTGAATCCATCACAGGAGTATTACCCTGTGCTAGAGGTAAGGGACTCTTTCGCCTGTATTTTTAGACACTGTTATAGTCGCACATCAAAACGTCATTTAAAGATCATTAAGGTTGGGAGAGATTTCAATACCAGGAAATGTTCAGTTCAGAGTGAACCACAGCCTGTATCTACTCTCGTTAATGCACTCCCTATGTCTAAAGCCATTAAGGTGCCATTGCTATCTCATGTATATAAAACTTGTTTGCTTTTATTATTTTTTAGAGCCATAAATTTCATTTCCCTTAGGTGAAGGGACACTGAGTAGTGCAGGATCAAAACGTCTCCTCCCTTAGAATGGTTTGTGACTTGATAGCAAGTAGCCCTTTCAATAAGAGGTGCCTCTTCATAAAGCTGCCATCCTCATCGTTGCTGACAAAGCCAATATGGAAAAACAAAACACAGCAGCTGCTGTTTTTGATAGACTGGCTAGAAATTAGCTCTCCCCCCGCCTTGTGCTTGTCCTGTCTCTGGGCTCAGGAGAGCAAATGTTATGCTCAGAACTGTTCTGACATAGATCTTATTCACTTCATGCATCAGTGTTCATTTTGGCTCCATTCAAAGCATGGAGAGGCTGTTGTGGAAACGGCACATTCAAGTTAAAGACTTGTGTGTGTGCACAAATGTACTGGGTAGTGTCCTCAGTTCTCCTCTTATAATGAAGTAATTATTAGTTAGGGTTGGAAAAACTTATATCACAGACTGAAACGTTCTAACAGATGCATTCTGGGCAGGTGGGTGTACCTACATCTGGTGTGGGAGTGTGGGGAGTCCCAGGTGTTTATTGCTGGACTCTTTGGGTGCTCAGAGCTAGCCCCATATCGCTCCAGTTCTTTTGTGCCTGAGATCAGTGCTAGAATTCTTTCCTTACACCGAGGCCCATAAATTGCCGTGACCTGCTGTAACCCGTCCGTGCCCAGGGTAGCCCACTGATAATGCCAGGGTCAGGGCAGGCTGCAAAAGGAGAGCAAATTCTCCCAACACTGGTGGGTGACACTGCAGTCAGACTTCCCAACCAGCCACAAACAGTGCTTCTGATTCCCCCACACTGGTTATCAAGAAGCCACTGTGCAAATACACACAGCCCCCTTTACTGCATTTCAGTCTCTGGCTCCCCAAACTGACACTAGGTCCAGTAAAGAGACCAGTTGTTTAAACTCTATGCTCTTTACTAAAAGATTCCCTCTGATCCCAAAGGATCAGCCACAGGACCAGTTCACTAAAAGTTTGGATCTTACCCAAAATACCACGCTGCCAGCCAATCCTTTAGTAACTAAAACTAAAGGTTTATTAATAAAAGAAAAACAAACAATAAGAGAAGTGTTAAAGGATCAAAGCAATCAGATCATACAAATGATTTAAAAGTCCATATACATCAGGTTTCTAGAACAATTGTGGAGTTGTATAGTTCCTCTGGTATACATCCAGTACCTGGATGGGTCTAAGTCCTTCAGTTCAGTTGCAAAGTGTGTTGATCCAGAGGTATGTCCGCAGCTGGACAGGAACAAAGACAAGACAAAGGCAAAGACAGAGACAAAGTCAAAATGGTTTCTGTGGTTTGATCTTATATACCCTCTGTTACTGGCCATGTGGCTTGTGGAACTTTACAGGAACCAAAATGGAGTCCATAGTCACATGGACCAATCCTGGTAACTCTTCAGGTATGCCTTTAGTTTCTTCCTAGGCCTTTGGCTTCTGTAAAGGTCTTGATGGGCCATTAAGCGGGCTATTGTCCTGTGGCCTCTCTGTCTGGGGTGTGTCTTTTACAGCACAGTTTGAAATACAGGATATCAAAGATCTCCATAACTTTCCTCACACATATCACACATGAACACAAATATTATCATCTTATTCAGCATATTATAACCTTTCTAACAGTACCTGACATGGCGTGTCTTACATGAATTGCTATGATTTTGACACATTAATGTCAAATAACACAAATGCCCCCCCTCCTAATGCAGTCCGCATGACACCTGCCTTATTGCAAGAACAGCTGGCGGTTGCTGCTGCTTCCATTGCTAGAGGTATTGATACATAGGACCCCTTGCTTTCTCCCCCATGCACACAGATACAACTGACAGTGCTTCCCCCATGGTAGATTTCTCGGGTATAATAAGGTGGGGATGGAGATGCTCTACCTAAGGTCGCATTCGCAATCAGTTTTCACCGTGAGAAAAGGTAGCTCGTGTTTCCCTTCCCCCTCATTGGTGTTGTCTCTTGCTGCATCTGGTTGTGAAGGCTGGAGCCTCCAGTGGACCGAGGAGTAGTTCTGCAGTAGGGTCTCTCTGCCATGTAGGGAGACAGTGGTGAACAGGTAGAGATGAGTGCATGAGCTGGTCGTGTCTGGGGAAGATAAAGAGATGGATATGGGGATATCTCAAGGCCAGATGGAGACGGTGCCAGGAGGTGAGCCTAGTGGATGGCTCAGGAACCACAAAGGCAGTGATAGTTGTGATAGGCTCAAAGGCTGGGTCAGAAAGAGCACTGACACCATGGAGAACAAAGGTGACTCATGGAGTATCAAGGGCTACCTCCCCCAACTGGCATGGGCGTGGAAGTCTTTGGCTAAAGCACAGGACTTGCATTCAGGACTTGTGGACACTCTGCCACATGAATCCTATTTGACTTTGAGCAGATCACTTTAGCCTCTCCTCAACATGAGTTCTCAAATCTATAAAACGGGGCTAATACGCCCTCTCCCTCAGAGAGGTGCTTTGAGACTTCCATTGCGAATGGCTGTAAATGCTGCGAGGTCCTAGGGGAGAAAAGGCCGTGTCTGTGCTGAGTTATGCCACGCCGTTATCATGCAGTAAAACTGCAGAGTTTGCACTGTGCTTATTCAGAACATAATTATCGGCATTTTCCCCCCCCCCCATTTCTGTGCTGACGCTCTCCTGCACCACCTTACAACTCTCCATTCAGAGCTACCCTGGCACTGTATCTGTAAACGTAGCCTCGCAGAGTAGGAAAGAGATGTCTGCTGAGAGATCTGTCTGCTTGCAAGTCTGACCCCTATGTGAGATGAGTTTGGTAGGACTCACTCCAGTTTCCAGGGGCCTGTATCAAAATTAGTCTCTTGCTTTAACCTCTGCCCCTAGATGGTTGAATAATTTTGTATGAAAGATGTGTTCTGTGTAATGTTGTGGAGTGCTACCTAATGGTTAGAGCAGGAGTCTGCGGCTGAACTTTGGGTTCTGTTCCCAGGTTTGCCACTGATTTGCAGTGTGACCTGAGACCATTCACTTCACCTCAAACCTCCATCTGTCCAGCAGTGAAATGAAGGGGAGGTCGTGAGGTTTAGCTTGAAGTGCTTTGAGATCCCCAGATGAAAGATGCTAGAGAGGTCCTGTTTAAACTACTAGGAGGAGGAATGCTGCAGTAAGTCGGTTTCTGTTTGTCTTGTGTCTGAAGAGCCCACAGAGGCATGGTTGATTATATACTGCATACATACATATATATTTTTGGCTGTTGCCATAGCTCGAATGTGTATTTCTGGACATCTTTGTATTTGAACCATCGAACTAGTCTACTGAGTCATAAGCTATCATCTGGCTCCTGGCAGATGTTGGATTGGAATATGACAGGTGTCTTGGATCATCATAGACAGCACGGTGCCCAGCGCTCACGCATATAAAGAGGCCCTAGATGGACGTCAGTCCAATCCAGTTTACAGAGCTTGCAATGCACACATGCTAAACCATGCTGGCTAACCCACCTTCCTTCATTTATCTAAAGTACAGAACAAGTGTGTGTGTGTATGGGGGGGAAGAGGGAATTTTTTTGCATCATCCAGTTCCCACATGGTGTTTACAGGAGACCTATACGGGGTTGAACAGGGAGCCATTGCGACTGACGCCTTCCATGCTGTACTGTAGCTCGTTGCTCGGTGCAGTTAAAGCATTATCCAAAGGCTTGCTACTAACTGTGGCATGTGCTCCTCAAAAGACAGGTGGAGGCACTGTAGAAACTGTTCATGATGCTGTGTGAAGGGAGTGGCTTTGGTACAGAAAAGAGCAAATATCTCAAATAACATAGTGTACTTGGCCTAATGGCTTCTCAACTACTTCCCCTGTTTAGCATCATCTCTGGCTGCCAACTGCTCCCTTCTGCTACGTTATGTCACTGTATCATGGCCCTGTTCTGTGTAAAACCTTAAAGCTTCAAGATTTTGTGGCTAGCAAACTTTTACTTGGCGTGAGTAGTCCTGTTGCTATTGCAATGTCCTTTCATACCGAAGAGCTGGGTGAGAGAGTGGTCTGAGGATGATTCTGGCTGCATTGGCTGGGCCTGTGAACGCTGTAGAAATCATCTCTGCTTGGGAAAAAGGCTTGCTTTGTACTTCCATAGCCATAGGTGGTCTCAGAACGGAGGGCTGCAGGAAATGTCTTGGACTGACCTGTAAATACCCAGTGTACCTGCCTCGTGCTGAGGGGAGGGGAGAAAATGGCCTCTTGGTTTGGGTCCTGGATCTCTGCCCTGCAGTGGGGAGAAGTGCCGTGTGATACAAACAAGGGAGGCTTTAATGTTGCTTATCAGTGCCACTTTGTGTCACTGGAGCTGGCTGGTTTGCAGAATTGGGGAGAAACGGGAGAGATCCCAGCTTGATGCCTTTCCCACGGCTGGGGACGGTTTGTATGGCATCCAATGCTTGCGTAGCAGGAGGGAGAGGAAGCAGGTCAGGACTACCGAGGGCTAAAGTTCCCTGCGCCTGCAGCGACGACATGCCGACAGCTCTCTGGGCTCTGGGCTTCCTTCAGCACCTCTTTTTAAAGACATTATACAGTGAATCGATGGGTGTGGGCGAGGGAAGGGGGAGGGAGCAGGGCTAGACTAGAAGCCTGAGGCTCTGGTGGGTTCTGTCTGTTTTCAGGAATCGCTTGTTCCTGAGCAGTGTTACGCTGCCCAGCTTCCTGTCGCAGTCAGATGTGGCGCTTCGTCTGTGCCTTGTAACGTGTAGCTGGCCCACAGTACAGCTCCGCTGGCAGGTGCCCGGGAAGGGCCCCCTCTCCACTGGAAAAGAGACGTGCGTTCTGGGGGATTCAAATCCACCTGGTTGTGTTGTTTTTGCTTTGTTTTAAGGAGCTCTTTGATATAAACCAGCATCATTTAAATGTGATTGGGGTTGGCCATTCCTCATTGGACAGAGTGTGCCACGTGACCGCATCGCGTGGGCTGCACAGCAAGCTGACAGGCGCTGGAGGAGGTGGCTGTGCGATCACTTTACTAAGACCAGGTCAGAAATCCTTAATTTACTATTGATCATTTAACTCCGTCTTCCTTGTATGTTGCCATAGAGATCTAAAGGAGCACTGTCAGAGCTGGCTTGTTTTTAAAAAAGCCTTGTTGGTGTCTAAATTGTTTAATATTTTTAAGAAAAATTTAAAACCTAATTGTGTCCTTCGCTATTCATAGAAACTGTTTTACATTTCTCCACGTGAGCTTGTGAAACTAGGTAAGTTATTGTCACTTTATTGAGGCAGGTGGTTGCTCCAAGTAGATGGCTGGCAGAACTGGACCTTTCAGTGAAGTGCCCATATTAATACTTGGGTGCCAGGGCCTGGAAAGACGTATGGGAAATAGGTCGGTTTGGCTTTGTTGCTTTGTGTGTTGGGTGAGGGATAGACTAGCTGTGCAATATACTGGAGGTTGTCCATGAACTGTGTGTGTACTTCTGCCCTATACTGTCTGGAATGAGAACTGCTCATCTGTTACATAGACGCTGTACTTCCAAGACTTTTTCCTTTCGCTTACAGGGTGGGGTTCTGCTTTTGGATCAGAAAGATCTAAGTATGGTGTATAGCAACAACTATAAAACCTGTCATGGTCATAAACATGGTAGAACAGTGGTTTTCAACCTGTGGTCTAAGAACCCCACAGCATCTGTAGACTATGCCTAAGATTTCCAAATGGGTCCACACCTCCATTTGACATTTTTTTGGGGTGTGCAAATAAAAAAAGGTTGAAAACCACTGTGGTAGAATATGTTGGTGAGCTCTCCGGCACTGCTTTGCTTATTAGTTTTTACATAGGAATTTCAGCCTTTCATATTTAAAGGGCAAAAAGGAAATATATATAAGCTGAAAATGGCAGGTCTCTGCACATTTAAAATACACTCCATCATAGTGGGGCCTGGAGACACTTAGGCATACTAGAAACAACTGGATTCTAAAGTGTCCATTTATGTCTCCTGCCAAAAGCAAATCTCAGGTGAACCTATTCGTAAACTGGCTGCTCATTAATGTAAGAAGGAGCAGGCAAAATGCCCCCACCTCAAAGGTAGGAGTTCTTTTGGACATTAATTTCCTTTTCATGGTGATACTCGTTAATCCACATTAAACATGCAGCTAGCCATTTCTGTCTCCTCATGGTGACCAAGCTGAACTTAACTGGCTGATGTTACCTCCTTCTTGGCAGACACAGACCCACTGATGGTGGAAGCAACCAGGCAAGACCTCAGGGACTGTGGATTTGAATGCTGGGAGACCAATATTGGGGCACCTGGAATATGTCTTCATTCGCCATCGTCTTTGAAAGCAGAAGTGCTGCAAGTCTTTAATGAGGTTTAAGATGACTGCACCCTAGCTTCCTGCCCCTGCAAATTCAGACCTTCTTAACTCTTCACCAGAGTGGCCACCCCTGGTGCCGAACACACTTCAGAGTTCAGCTTAAGTTGCCAGTCTGAGATATTCTGCCCATTTTCCATGGCTGTGCAAGCATCACAAACTGACACACTGACCTGAGTTCAGACCTGGGGCAATTCCACTGAAGAAAGTGGAATTATTGTTCTGTCGTACCCCAGCTGGGAGGCTGGCCCAGTGTTTCAAACTTGAAGCTGTCTCTTGCATTTACTCTGCTAAACACTACAGTGTTAGCAAAGGCCACAAGAGGGAGGGACATATTAACCCTGTTGTCCCAGCCAAATTCTGGCTTGAGTAATTACATCTTGCCTCCCTTTGCACAGGGGGCATCCTCTTCACTTCTCCTTCACCTTCCTCTGAGGACCAATGTGAGGCTGGAGTAGTTAATGTGCCCAGAATGCCTTGAGAGTTTTCGATGAGAGGCAGCACTGAATGCAAAGCATGAGACTGCTCCAGTATTTCTACTAATACTCTTAGAGGCACTGCTGAGATTTAAAAAACAAAACAAAACAAATTAAATGCTGCTTACCTGTGTCACTAATTAAATCTCAGATAATTAAAGCTGAAGAAAGTAAAGTTCTAATATACTTTGCTTCATTTTTTTTAGTTTCCTTAAGCACATCCCTTCTGTGTCTAGGCAGTTATATTAGTCTCCATAGCCAAATGCCTGAGCAGCCTTCTGTGCATATACTCCCGCTCTGGTTCTCGCACTGAGAAGACCACAAAATCGGCAGGAAGATGTTTAAAGCCAAAGGCACATTTTCTTTCTTTTAACTTCATATAAATATTTCTTTTCCTATTAGATTTGTTAGAATCCCTGGGTTTTTGTTTTTTAAACCATTAAATTTTGGTCACAAATGCAGGATGTTAAGGACGTGTTCTCTTTGCTGGGAATGTAGAACATTTAGTCAATGGCGTGATATCCGTTATTAGTTAACCTTCCTTTAATGCCACGAAACTGAGCATGTTGCCAGAGGGACTTGACACACAAAGTAAATCAATTCCCAAAATATTTTTGCAGTTTCTTAATTGATTCTAACTCTAGTCAAATTATCTACTTCTCAAGCACACAGTCAGCAGCTCTTCCATTACTTGTTTCGTCAGCCTCCAGCGCAGGAATGGGCTGGTGTCATTCAGTGCTCAGCTTCCATACCAGACGCTTCTGTTATATAGATGGTGTCTTAGTCCACAAATTGACACTTGAATGTGTTAAGTGTAGGTTGCAGCCTGCATTTCTTTCCCTCCTCCCCTTGCTTCTATATTGAGCTCTGGCTAGATAAGGGCAGTGTGCATGCCATTCACAAGTGCAGGTCAGCACTGACATGAAGAATTGGCACTGTTGAAAAGCATCCTTTCCTTTACTGTCCTGGTTAAGTATTCCCAACAGCCCATCTGTGTCGGGAGGACAAATAAAGTCGAAGTTGCTTTCAACTGTTTTAGCTCAATGGATCAAAGAGCTGCCAATGGCTGTAGGTAGGAGGGATTTTACAAATTGTTCTGTAATGCAAATGGTACTTACTGACTTTAGCTTCTCCTGCTGAGAGTTTTCCTGCCTTTTCAAGGGTTTAGCCAGAAACATCTTTCCTGCAACATGAGCTGCATGGACACACCTGCTTTAGGGCCATCTGCACTTAGGGAAACTTACCATAAAACTATTCCAGGATAAGCTTCCATGTGGGGAGCCATAATGATATAACAACAGTGGTAGAATTATACTGATGGAGACTCATACACATCCCCTTGTAGACAAGCACTTAGACTTCTGGGATACTCTTTTATATGTAACAGCATTGCTGAATGTCCTAATATGTAATCAAACAATGTATCCCCACGCCAAGAAACTCTAATGCCATGAGGACAGAGATCATGTGACTGGTCTGATTATTAGGCTTGGCAGAATTAAATTTTTTTTGGATAATTTTGACAGATAATAGATTATTTTAAAGCATTTTTAAGACTTTTATTGATTTTTAAGTTTTCACAGTTGCAAGAAATTATGCAGGGGGCTCAGATAATTATTTAATTATGATAGATGTTGAGATTAAAGCTGCCTAACTGTTAAAACATAAATTGTCAACATCATATGTCAACATATACAAAGTCAATATCCTTAAATTAAACTCTGAGTTCTCCAATAGCACTTTCTTTCTTTGCCATCTGTACATTTCAAGAATCATCCAAGGCAATATTTTTTTTAGTTTGTGCCTTTCCAATGAAACTGACGTTTATTGACACTGTCCATTAAAAAACAATCCTTCCAAGTGTACCTATATTGCCTTGTTATGTGTGCACAGAAGTGTGGAGCCATCTTGTATTTAGGCAGAAATGATTTGACCGTAGTAATTCCTTTTTAAGTGTTGCATAAAAATAACCGGGAGTTCTCTTCCTTTCCACCATCACCTCCCTCCCCCTGTACCCGCATGCACCCCTGTAACTCTCTGCATTAAAACTTCTCTCCCTGCCTATTGCTTTGTTTTGAGAAGTGTCCTACAAAAGCGCACAACTATAATTCATTGTGCACTCCAGTCCATGGCTTCCCCGTGGTTTTAGATGCCGGATCGGTTCTGCACAGACACTCTTGATTTGTAAGATGTGCACTGATGCGTGTTCCATGGGCTCTGGTAAATAACCCTAAAGCCCCTGCTTCCTTGTGTGTGCCTGTCCTGGGGCCTCAGAGCATCACTTTCACTATGAGCTGGCTGCAATAGTGCTAGTGTGAGGGAACATGGGAGTGTGCTCTTCCAGGGACCACTTTGGTAAACAAATCCTTTAGTCTCCTTTGGCCAAATATCCAGCTCTAACAGTGAGCTCTGAGTCTCTACCACCAGGCTCCATGGACCCTTTGCTCACACCAGATACTTGGAAACGATGCTGTTGTGGGTTTTTGTTTTTATTTTGGCCTAGATGCGAACAGAGGCCTACGCCCTTTCCCATGGCTGCACCAGGTACCCCAGGTGGCTGTTGCGCTGGTTTGATAGGCGGGTCTGGCTGTGAAGGAGATCTTTATCAGGAAGTCTTCTCTTAAAACACCATCTTTTAAAGACAGTTTTGTAACTGAAGGAATAACTGAAATGAAAACTCCTGTTTGCAATGTAGCATTTCTTTCTAGCTGGTGCTTGGGCCAGTGCAGCAGTAGATAACGCATGGCAGGTATGTGGGTGGGTGCATGCATGTATGTACAAATTATAACGGGGCTTAGAAGCTGCCATTCTGATCCTGTGCAGGGCAGTGGCATGTATATTCATGGGGGCTTTGTTTGTCATAGTTTATTTCAGATACTGCTCAAGTAAAAGTCTGGTGATTGTCAGCAAAGGAGGCCTGAGCTGTCGCCGGATACTGTGGGGTGATTCCACATGACTCCCAGTTCAGCCATTGCATCTCACACCAAACTTCAGCTGGGTCAAAGGAGTAAATCTGAGTGAGCAGTGGACATGTGCCAGCTCCCTTATTCTTTGCCTGTGAGAGTCATACTTGGCTTCTTGCATGTGGGGCCCCAAGGACAGGCCTGTGACAGCTAGCCCAGGGCTTGGAGGGCAGAGAGCAGTTGTCTGTTTCTTGTTAAAGACCCTAATGTTAACAGGGTTTCCTCCTAATTACCACTTTCTGGGGTCCCCCCCCTCCTGTGTGTGTGTTCAGATTTTCCTTTTCTTTAATGTGGCTTTTGTACTGGAACATAAGGCCATCTCTCCAGCCCCTACGCTGTCACCCCGCAAGTGGCTGTGCTGTGCCTGGGGCGTCTCGCCTCTAGGCATGAGGCTATCTTTGCTTTTTCCATGCTGGAGTGCCAGTTGAGGAATCTGTCGGAGATGCAGTTACCTTAGCTGAGACCGTAAAACTCATGACTCCACATCAGCCACCAAAGAGCCATCAGGTGGTAACCAATCACTGGTAACCTGTGCTAGTCAAAGCAGCAGCCTGGGTATGGAAGCCTCTACTAATTCTTGTTACTATTCCCAACCCCTCCGTTCCCCTCTCCTTTCCTTCAATAAATAAATGTGTGCAGTGCGTGTGATGCCTCCCTTTTGCCCTCTGGCTGTTCCGTTATCCCAGCACAACAGCTGGAGGCGCGGCACTCGGTCCAGGACAAAACAGAGCCCTCCTGCTCGGCAGGAACCCATCTAACCTCTTGCATCTCAGCCAGCAAATTCTCAGCCTGTCTTTAACTGGGCCTCTGTTGCATCTGCTGGTCCGTTGTTGAGATTAAGACGTCCAAGTGAGACAGAACCTGACTGGATAGAGAAGCTGCAGCTGTGAGGTGGAAGCGACTTCAGCTGCGCTTGTATGTCAGCAGGGTGTAGGTTTGTGCTACAGCGTTAGCCTGTGCAAGTGCAAATATCTCACCCAGGATCCACAACCTCCTCCCCGAGAGCTTCTGCTGCCTGTTTGTGGGAGGTAGCAGTGGGAGCCATCCCTTCACCTAAGGTGGCCAAATGGGGAACAGTCTCCTAAATTGGTTGATTTGATTCAGTATCCTGCTCTTGGGTCCCTCCTCTATAGGGAAAGGAAAATGGGCCCTGGAATGGCAGAAGAACTTCTGGAATTATTTGTATCACCCCAGCACCAAGAAGCAGATTGCTTATTGCAGAATTATCTACACTGGCAATGGCTTCTGTGCTCTCTGCCTCGGAAATGGGAGCAGACAGCCCCTTGGTGTGTGAAAATGGGTCATGCCCTTTACATCCCGTCAGTTACTTGCACGCTTTCTGTTGCTGACCACAAGGGGGTAGTGGAGTCCTGCTCTTCTGAAATACCAGCAGCCCATGCTTCCATCTGGCCTGTATTCCAAGGCTGGGTTTCTTGCTTAGGGGTTGGGAGCCATCCTTGGCATAGAAGATATGGGAGGGTCTTGCTCTGCAGTGCAAACTCTCCGGGACTGGCGCTTGGAGCAAGCTCTGCTAGAGCCACTTAGAAACTGTTAACAAAGAGATCAAATTTGCTTATGCCTCTCGGTCTTTTTGATTTGACAGGCAAATCTTGCCCAGAAGCAGGGCTGTGAGTTATCTGTGCCAACTGTAGGGCCATAATTGCATAAGTCAGCAGTTGGAGCCAGTCCCAATTTATTAGAAGTAACCATGGTTTTAACATCCGTCTGCAAGTGGTGTCTTTTTATTTATTTATTTTTCCTCAGGCTTAATCAACTGGAACCCACAACAAAGAGGAGGATTGATGTTGGAGGGGGTTTTCTGCTTGCCTTTCTCAAATGTTCTGTCAGAATAGGGTGGCTAAATAACCTGTTCAGCTGCAGTTACTTTTACTCTGTGTCTTATCCAATCAATTAATGATACAGCCCATCAATTGTATAGAGGGGTAAACTGAGGCACAGAGCGGCTAAAATGATTGGTCCTGACTTGGATTAACAAGAGGCAGGCATAAAACCCAGGAGTCCTGCTGTCCTGCCCTTGCCCCAAGCCAACGCTGCCTCTGCAGATCTCTGTTCTGCCAGCGCTGGTTACAGCTGTCGAACAAATACGCTGAACGCTGCTGCTGCAATCCGCTCGCTCTTGTAAAGCGGACCGATCAGAGGCATCACCAAGATTCAGAATGAGGCTGCATTTTAACATCTGCCCCTGCAGTTTAACACTCAGAGAGAGCATTTGAAGCGCAGATTAAATTTCATGAGTGTTTTTCCCCCCCTTCTGCCTCAGATCCCCCATCTCCTCTGCCTTACCTTGCAGCAGAGCTCCACAGCACAAGAGCAACTGTTTCATATATTTCCCTATTTTTTGTCACTTCTTTCCCTTTGTATAGTCTCATTTTTACAGATGCGCAATGGAACAATGATTTCTGCTGAAGGATTAGCCTGGTAATTTGGCTAATTTTTCTTGAGCTTCATTTTTCACATTACGATCTTTGCACAAAGACTGATTCCAGCTTTGCCTCTTAATAACCAGAGCAAGGAGGGGAAGGTTGGAGTCTAGACTCCATCCTGTTGCAGAGGAAAAGAACATGTAACAATCTTTACAATTGTTTCTTGCTTGGGTACCTTTTGGCTCGGCTGTTTGTTCTGAGGCTGTCTGGGGATGCACAGCGATTTAGGAATAGGTGGCTGGTTGTGAGACCTGGGTTCTAATCCTATCTCTGCTGTTGGACTGACTCTGTAACTCTTCACCTCTCTGTTTCTCTCGTCTTGACTCTATTCTTATCTGATTTTAGGTTGTAGGATCTTCAGGGCAAGGACTGTTTGTAATGCACCTGCCACCCTGGGGCCCTGATCTTGGTTCCTGCAGGCACTGCTGTAATGTAAATAAATTCTTGCTAGCAAAACGCTGTAGCAAAAAGGGCTGAGACTCCTAAAGAAACATTACATCCCAACTCTGTGAGGTTTTTGTTAATATAAATTATACCAAGGGTTTTTTCTGCTAAATGGATCAAATGTGAGGAGACATAGCTGTATTTCCTGAAGAGGGGTGTGCGTATGATCTACTTTTCCTGTTCTAGCCGCCAGGATGCTTTTCAAGCTAACCTCAGTTGAACATCAAACCTAAAAAAAATCTCCCCCACTTGCTTAAGGAAACCACTTTGATGCTTAATGCTCCGTCTTGCTGATGGGAGTGATCCAGAGCTAATGGAGCGATGGCATGCGGCTGGGGGAGAGGAGGGAGTGGGCAGAGACAGCCTAAATGCATCCTAAATCCTCAGAGAGGGGGGATTTTTTAAAAAGTGACTGCAGAGACTTCAAATCTGAGAGTTTCCCTTTTGTAAATCATGGTTCAGCATCGTTCTGCCTGCAGGGAAAAGGTTAGGAAATCTCTGGTCGATCTAGCTGGCTGGCCAGGAACCTTAAGGTCTGACCTGGTGTTTAAAGGCACGCAAGGAATAAAGTACCAGCATTCTGTTCTCACACCTAACAAGGCTGCGTCTTTTGACTTTCACTTAGGTAGGGACCTTTTTACGGCTTCCAGAGCAAGTGCTGCTGCTGTGATCTGGGCTTTGATTCTGCCCCTGGTGCGTGTCACTCAGCTCTTCCAGCAGCAGATTTTGACAAAGGTGGGGAAGCCATGTCAGCCCTCGTTTACAGCGATGGGAAAGCTGATGCACGGAGCTAAAGGCTCTGATCCAAAGCCCACTGAACTTAATGGAAGAACACCCGCTGACTGCAATGGGCTTTGGAGCAGGGCCTAAGTGATCTGGGCAAGAGCTGGGACAAGAACCCAGGTCTCCTGCCACCAAAGCGTGTGGCCTGGCTCTGGACCGTTGCCTTGTGCATGCTGCCAGCCAGAGTCCTGCCAGTGCAGCGGGCAGGAACTCATATTTAACCCCCTTTTTTTTCCCAAGAAAATATGCTCTTAGGGCCCGTGTCTAGGGTGTGCAAACAGCCTCCATGTCCAGTTCGCAAGCAGGGTCAGATCTGTGTGCCTAGCAGCTACGTGGGAAGTGACGAAGTTCCAGAGGGTCACAGGCTTCAGGCCAGACAGCGATGCCGGCTTGGGGGCCAGGAAGGAATGCTTCCATGGCTATGCAGGGTGGACTGTATTGCCTGGTTACTCTGCTTTCCTCTGCAGGAGTGGCGTGAGGTTAGTCTCTTGGGGGCTGTTTCCCTCGCTCCATAATAACCAAGCCCCTGTTCCTGTGAGAGAGCTCTTTCAAGGCAGGGGGCGGCTGGTACCAAGATTTCCTGTTAGTCTGAGAAGAAAGTGCCAGCCGGACCTCGCGGGTGTCTCTCACTGCCAGTCCCTGTTTGCCTTCTCCAGTGTCAGGCTGTGTCCTCTCCCCATGCTGGTCCTGTGCCTCCAACCCTGATAGGAATTTAATTAGCACGTGGCTCCCCTGTGTAAATGGCATGGAGGCAGCAGGGGTGTGGTTTGTGCGGGCACTTTCCTTCCCCTGCAAGGCACAGATGGTATTTTTTTTATCAATGTCAGCAGCGGCTTCTTTCTGCTCTGATGAATAGATTCTAAAGAGGCAGTGACATTATTTGAGATAACAGCGAGAACAAAAAAAGGGTCAATGATAGAGAGAAAATGTCAAAGCGCGTCGACAAAAGGCAGGGGGTGGGAAGAAGGGAGAAGGGTTGGGGAAGAGAAACCTTGCAGGCACTGTCTATGTGGTGGAGCCCTTGCGAGAGCGCACTTCCCCTCCCACAGTTTGAAATTCTAATGGAGTGGATAAAGGGGGGGCTGGGAGACGCTGCAGCGGGAGCTCCCCTCCAGCCTCAACAGCCAATTCCTCCTTTTCAATTCGATTCAATTAGAGCTCTCACTTTGGCGCTTGTCTCCTCCGATATCCCGTGTAGCTGACAGGGGATTAGTGCTGTTTGTATTACACACACTCTGCTTTGCAGTGGGGATGCTGCAGGGACGTGGCAGCAAATTATTTGTTTCTTCTCACCCCCACCCTTCTCCTGCACCTCGCTCCTTTAGGCGCCGGGTCACTTCTGCTTCCGCTCGCTCTTTTCCCTGGGGGCGGTAGGAACCAGCCCCAAGATGTGATGCACCTGGGCCGGCAGCAGCCTCTGCAGGCGTGGAGCTCTCTGGGCTGGGTTCACTGCCATTCCAGGCTTGCAGTAATGCCCGCTGCACCTCTGCTGCCTGCAGGTCCCAGAGCCCTTCGTTAACCCGGGGGGATGTGAACAACACATACCCTGGCTGCCAGGGTTTCCCCTGCACTGGCCCCTGCAGACCAGGCTCCTGTCTCTTGCAGAATAGGCATTAGCAAATGAGGATGGACATCAATGGCACAGACGCTCATGGGGCCTGATCCAAAGTCTCCCGCGTTCAATGGGAGCCTTGCCCTCTGCTTGCGGGGGAGGGAGGGTTTTTAAAAAGTTTATTTACATTTTCACAGTGGTGGGAAATTAATGGGGGGCAGATAATTGTTTAATGACAGTAGACACTGAGATTCAAAAAGTTGCAGCTTTCTAACCATTAAAACACAAGTTGCTGACATCGCATATCGAAACATATTCCGTAGTGAATAGCCTTAGCACAAACTCCCATTTGTTCTCAAGAGCGTTTTTCTGTCTTTGCCATCTGTACGTTTTTATCGCCGGGAATATTTTTTCATGGGTTTGGGCGTCTACGGTGAAATGGACATTTACCAACAGAACTGGAGTCCATCCACGCCTCCATATCAGATGACAGCCTCTGCCCCGAGAGTTGTAGGGAACAGTCTTCCACGGGCCAGGAGAGCAGGGCCTGGATAACCTGATCAGCCGCTTTCTTCTCCAGCACTTGGTTCTGAGATTTTTGCCTGCAAAAAATGTGAGCTCAGTTCAGTTTACTGCAGCCATGGCCCAGGGCTGCAAGGAGGTTTGAGGTTCTTTTCCACAGCCTGCTCTTTCTTTGCCCTCCTTCTGAGGTTAATCTTAGCCCACGAGAGGATCAATGTGCCAGTGCCTCTTTCTCTGCTTCCCAGGGGGAGCCGGGTTGCAGCATGGAGTGGGGACAAGAAACATTCACTCAGAAACCTTTTCCTCTGATCAGCTGGACTGCTTTTGGCTGTATACGTCGAGGGAAGGAGCGATTGCTTCTGGTGGGAGAGGCAGGGCAGTGGTTACAGATCGGTGTAACCCAGCTTTTACTGGCAGTGTCATAATGGCAAAAAAAAAAAAACCCCAAGCACCCACTTCTATGCAGGGACCAGGGCAGTCTGCATAACATGCAGCACGGGCTGTAGAGTAGATGTCAACCTGTCATGGTTTGTCATGACTCGAGGGCGGATTCACCTTGCCTGAGTTGGGGTTCGTTTTTCTTTTGGGCATTAAAAAAAAAAAACACAAACCCCCCGTTGGGAGATGTAGTCCCTTTGTTTCTCCAACGTGACCTGCGTGGTGCTGCAAGATACCAGCGTGGCTGGCCTGGTGTATGTATTGCGCTGCCCCTGGGGCCAGGACGGGTCTTGTGGCTGGGCTGCAGATGTGGGACTTGGGAGGGCTGGGTTCTGTGTCTGACTATGGGCCCCAGTCCCCTACCTGTGCCATGGGGATAATACGTCCTTTGCTTGTCAGCTAAAAGGTCCTGCCCCAAACAGCTGTTGTTAGCTATTCTTTCTCCTCTGAGACTGGGCAAGGCCTGGCGTGGGGGTCCTGATCGTGCCTGCGGGCTAGTGTGATACAAATAGCGAGTGGTAGAAAGGGCACAAGCTAATCAGTGAGGGTGTCTTTTGGGGCTGTGGACGCTGTCCACTAGGAACAGCAGGGAGAGACACCAATGTGTTTCCCTGTGGGCCACTGGAGGCCATCAGCTGAGGTGCTGGTGCAGCCTGACCTTTGCAGGACAGAAAGCAGGCTGCTTCCTCTCCTTCGCTGGTGCCTGTCCCGTCTGGCCCAGCCGCTCCCCAGTGGTTCCCTGCCCCTGGCTCTAGGAGGCTGTGCTTCGCCTGAGAACGGGGGAAGTGCCCCATCCCAGCACGGCGTCCCGCAGAGGGACAGATGGCACAGCTGCCAGCGCGAAGCAGGATGAGAGTGGCAGTGAATGATAACGTGGCATCGCCCCCGTGGCAATGTCATCCGCTAGCAGAGGAGCGTTCTGAGAGCAGTGACTAATGAAACCAAAATAGGCCACTGGTTTCACCAGTCTGCAGAGGCCGAACTGAAGCCAGAATTCCCGTGTCCCCATGGCAGATTCCCTGGACCTTGTCTGCTCTGAGCCGGCCCCAGCTGCAGCCTATGGCCCTAGGAAGGGCTGGCCTTGGCGCTCCCCGTGCTCTGTGCTGGGAGGAATGAGTTCCCATTTGGGGCTCGTATTTCCTTGTCCCAGCACCTACTTCGCCCCCGCCTCTCCCCTGCAGTCCGGCTGCCCAATTCAGGCACCAACTCTCTGTGGATGTGGACGTTGTGCGTTAGCAGAATCAATTCACCTCTTCAGCCACAGTACGCCCAAAACTGACCCCCTGATCCAAACATCCCAGCTTGGCTCTTAACGCCTGAACTGAAGCCCAACTCTGCCAGGCTCTGTCCTTCCCCCTGATGTGCTCACAATAGCTGGACTTGCCGTTACTCTCGCCCCGCACAGACAAACTCCCCCTGCTGCTGTGGGGCTCTCTGGTGTACCTGGAAAGCTGTCAGTGAAAGTGGGCCCGGCTGAGCTCAGTCGGGCTAGGCCCTTGAGTGGCAAAACTCTGTGCAAAAACACTCCAGCTAAGAAGCCGGTGCATGGGAGAGATGGTGTTTTCCTTGGGCTGGAGCATTTTTCCTGACGGGCTGACTTCCTTGCAAGACACCTGAAATATCCCAACCGTTGTTAATACCCAGAAGATAAGCCAAAAGGAAGACGATGCTTGTGCCCTGCCAGGCTGAGGCAGGCCTGTCTTTTCGCACAGTTCCTTTCCCTGGCCAAGCCCATCCTCTCATGGAGAAGGAGCAGCAGAGTGTGGCCTTGCCAGCTCCCGAGGCACTGAACGTTTGTAAGAAGCACATTTTCTTTCTCCCTTTCCCCTCCTGGCGCACTGAAGGTTTTGAAAGTTAAGTATTACTGTCGGCTTTGTTGTTGCCTAACTACGACAGACAAATTGAGAACTAGTTGTCAAAATGTCAGTGCACAACAAATCAACATTCAAAATGAGTCTCAGCACTATGTGGGGTATAATTAAAAAAAAATCCTTTTTAGAAATTTCAGCAAGCGTTGGCTCTGCTTTATATTTGTCTGTGTGATTAATAAAGGCAGCTAATTTTCAGACTTTAAAAACAGCTAGAAAATAGCTCCTAATTACATATTAGGCTGCAAACGGCCCCCGCTGAGCCAGCCTGGTATTGGTGGGCCAGAGAATTTGGCAGGGGCGTAATTACATTCTGAGCATCATCTAATTTTAGTTAAATGTAATGTAATCAGCAGCAGATGTCTGAAATAAAATATGAATTATGAATATGATGAAATTTCATTCTTGAATAAAAAAGTAATTTGCTATTTAGTTCATTAAAGTAGCAGAGGTTTATTAGAAGCAGGTATACAGCGCCGCTAGGTTATATTAAAATGCTATTTCAGAGAGGCTAAGAAATTGCATTAGAGCTGCTAAAATATTCTCCAAAGAGAATCCGACGATGGGGAATTAAGATTTAAGAAAACAACCGAAAGCCCCCCAACATAGGAAGGTTGTAATATCGATCCCCCTGCATGATGGGAAGTGAGTTTGCCTCTCTGGCCTGGAGGTGAGATTCTGGAGTATTTTGGTGGCTTTTGCAAACACTGGGAGCTCTGTTGCATTAGACAATTAAAGCTGAACAAAGCACTAGAAAGTGCTGCAGGGCCTCTTGTGGCTAGGGAGACTGGGTGAGATGGGTACCTTAGAGATGGAAGAGATTAGTAACTTCTGTGTGGGGCTGACTCATCGTCTTCCTTTGGGCAGGAAATTGTCTCCCTTTTGGTCTCTCACCAGTAACCAGGCCAGTAACCAGCGGTGAAAACACTGGAGCACTGTGCACAAACACTCCCACTATTGCTAACACCAGTGGAGCTGCGCAGGGACTAGGCCAATAGTGAGAGCCTTTTTAAATATGGTCAATGCAGACAGGATCCTGAAGAGCCAGGATGGAGCAGAAACAGTGGCTCTCTACTCAGTCTTCACTGTCATTCCAGGCTAGCTGGTTTTTTGTATTCAAATGACCAGCAGAGAGAGAATTCACAACAATGAGTTTTGCCATCTTTAGGCGTCAGAGTTAACACATCATTGTGGTGACTGAGGGTAGATCACATCTCTTCTGAAGATAGGTTCTATAGCTGAAGCCTCTGGCAGGTTTGTGTCCTGTTTAGAAGGGTTTCTTCACAGCTAGAAGGGCTAGGAACTTAGATTTTTTTAATTGTTTTTTTTTAATGGAAGGTTAAATTCTCCAGAAGTTGCTGGGATCACCAGGGGAAGGCTGGTCCCAGCCCATGCTAGCTCAGCCTGGCAGGTAAGCGTTATACAGAAGAGACGAGGCCCATAAGGGGTCTGTGTACGCAAGGTTTGCAGGCAGCGGCAGAGTGGCACATCCACGTATGCCAACCCAAGAAAAGGCTCGATCCCACGCTCCCGATCTGTTGCTGCCATAGATCTGTGGCTCTTGTTTCACTGTGACACATCTGTGCTATTCCCCCTGATGTCTGGCTTGACAGAACAAATGGGCCTGGCCCTCCCAGCTCTGAAACCCTTTGGGAAGCACCAGGAATGGTTGATGGACAATGGCCACTGTCCCAATCAAGGAGCCTGCTCCTGCAAAGGGCCGAGCACCTTCACTTAGTGCCCTGCCAGTTCAAGCCCAAGACAAGTGGGCGATAAGCAGCCCCTGGGTCAGCACAGTCTATGAGCGGAGGCGAATTGGAGTTTGGAGAGGACGAAGCCTGACCTGACGCGTCTCGGTTCTTGTTTTAATTTTCTAAATGAGTCATGCGCTGAACCCAAACAATGGATGGGGCCTAAGGTCCCTGCCTTGGGAGTTTAGTACGTTTGACACGTGTCACAGAAATTTACACAGTGTTTCTTCCCCCACCTCGGCTGCCACTCCTTCAGAACGTGCAGTCATAAAAAACAAACCCATTCTTTCTTCAAGAGCGCACGGCTTCCTGGAACGGGGGGAGGGTCAGCCCATCATTCGCTCTGCGCTGATGAAATAAATGATTTCCCACAATTATTTAGGAAAGATAAATTAGCCAAGTGCTTTGTATTGACTTGCTGCTGCTGCGTTGAGGAAACGCCCCCAGCCTGCGTTCACCTGGGCACACCTGGAATGGAGATCTGGGGAGGGCCACGGCTGGGTTGTAGGAGGAAGATCTAATTCTGGGCCACCAGAAATGCTGAATGAGGTGCCACAGGGTGGGGGGAAAGAACCCGCAGCTCCTCCATAGCCTAGCGCTCAGGGCGCTTTGCAGAAGGTAAGTAAACACTGCTGGCTGCGTATGGAGAGAGTCATTGCTTCTGGGTCCTGGTGAGGCTGACCTTTTCCTATAATCCTGCCCGATGGCCCATCTGATCTAGATACACTTTGGTTCCATAAACATGCTATAGCTATCCAGCATCTACTTACATCAAAAGAAACACCCTCTGAATGTCAGTGAGGCTGCTGCAGCTCTGCCCCCCGCCCCCGTTCATGGGATCCCGTGCTTGTACTGATCATTTGTAGGCCTCTATGCTCAGTGTTAAGTTTCTAGCTTTCTGACATTATTGAGATTTTAAAAAGTTTTCGTCTAGCTGCAACGTGTGAAGGTTACGACTTTCCCTCGGCAGCTCAGCCACAGGGCAGGGCAGAGCAAAGGCACCCCGCCAAAGAAGGGGTATGGTGACCACGGCCTCCAGGGGTTAGTCACTGGACTTAAGTGCCCTGTCTTTGGATACAGAGCTTGGCCCAAGCATGGCCCACCAGTGTCTTTGCACCCTCCCCATTCTGGCTGCCTGCTAGAGTGCGCAGGTCCATCTGTGCAACGGTACTTTCCTTGGGGGCTGGGTCCTTTGCCCAGGCACATAGTTGTTACTCAAGTCGGTAGCCAGTGCCTGTTGTGCCGAAGTCCGTGCTCACTAACGCTAGTTGGACACCCAGCGCATGGGCAAGGCCTGGCTGCACCCCTGTGGACGTGCAGAAACCAGTCCCTCTGGACGCACGGCCTGGTCTGTGGCTGTTGTGCCTATTTCGACCTTGGGCGAACGCATCATGTTCAAAAGTGCATTAACGCTCACGCTGTTAAATGCTGCTTCGCTCTGAGCACAGATAGGGACAAGTGGTGCCCGCCCCAGTTAGCGGCCAACATGTTTGTGACACGACTCTGCCTCCCTTCGCTGAGGGCAAAATCATCGCAAACATCACATTTTTTTATGTGTGGGCTAAGGACACTGGTGCGGGTCACAGGCCAGCCGCTGGACGATGTCAGCCAGACATCTATTCATGCAACATCTTTTGGTTCCAGCTTCTGATGGTTCAATCGCTTTAATTTATTCTGAAGCCGCTTAAATTGACAGATGAACATCTCCTGGAGAGGAAAGAGATGGCTTGGTCATTGTTTCGTCATATTATAGATGCTGTTGTTTTGATTCATTGGAGAAGCTATGAGAGGATACACCAGCTTGGAGAGATTGCAGCCCAGTTCCTAAATTTGGTCTCTGAAGAATAGACTATGTACTGGTATCCACGCATTGGACCAGCATTGACTACCAAAGCTTCAACACACCCATGTGAGGTAGGTAAATAATATTATCCCTGCTTTACAATAGGGGAAATTGAGGCAGAAAGATGTTACGTGAATTGCCCACAGCTCACATAGCAAGTCAGTGTCAGAGCTGGGATTAGACTTCTAGTCTAATGCTCACATGGCTCCTGTATCCCTTTTCCTTCCTGTCTGGTGGGACAAAATTGGAAGTAAGAAAACGAGACCTAATCTGTATGTAATTTACACGACATAAATCAGTGGGTATTAGGAGCCATTTCTGTCTCTGAAAATCTCCCCCTTTGAGCATCAAGTAACATCTTCAACACACATGCTCAGATCAGCTCTGCAGAGCGCTGTTTGCCCACCTGGCTGGGGAGGGTCTGTTGACTGACAAGTACAATAACATCTTCATTTTTCATGGTCATGGCGCAAAGGGTGGGTTAGCACCTGTGCGTGGGCTAGTGACGTCTCATGACAGGTTTACAAGACTGACGTGCATGCATATAATATAGATTGTACATATGCATAGGGATTTTAGATGTACACATGCATATAGTGTGTGTGTATAAACGGAGAGAGAGATGTAAGAGACATATACGCTATAGGGAATTGGTGCGTTAGCATGTCCCTGCGCGTTCTATTTAGCGTGGGCATCTGCAGATTAGAGCCCATTCTGTGCCACTTACGCTGCTCGGGCATCCTGCTTTTCCCCAGCTGCTTTGGTGTTTTATTTGCTTTTGCCTAGATTCCCAAGCAGCCAGGCAGACATGCTTCCTCACCTAGGTTAGCAGTCCTCCCTGTTCTATTCATCAAGGGCATGACAGCTAAAATTCATTTGAAGATGAAGAAAGTGCCGGCTAATCCTTTCTGTGAGACATTGATAGACTAGCGGCTCAGGAAGAATTGCACAGCAGTAATGAAATTAGGCTAAAACTGCTGGCGGATAGCAGATAATTGCCCTTGTCTGTCACTAGGAATAACATCTCCCAAATCCAACACAATGATTGTTAAAGTTGCATGAATTTATTTATTTATTTTGTTCTAAAGGCCTTCCCCGAAAAATTACACTTAGCTGTTTGTTCTCCTCCTGGCTTCCTGGTGCAGCTTTCAGCCGAGTGAACTCCATCCATTATAACAGCTCATTAGCTTTTCGGGACCCAATGAGCGAAAAGAATCACTGTAGTATTAAGCAAACATGCACCAAAAGTAAATGGGAAACGCTAGTGGGACCTTTTGTATCCTGTGCTTGGGGAGGGGGGTTTAAAAGGACATTTTTACCTGTGACTGTTTTCTCCAGTTTAAGGCATTTTAACTCAGCGTAGGGCTGTGCAATTGGCTAGGTGCCTTGTGGGGTAGTTTCTACCTGTGACTAAAACATCAGATATTTTTCACTACCAGAGGGCTCCCCTACTTGACGACCCAGTGGTCTGATCTAATGAGACAGCCAGAATGTATGGCGCAATGGTCTGGGCTTGTATGGCAAGTGGCAGGGTATCAGACTAGATGGACCTATGATCTGGTAAGGTCTGGGAAGGCTGGGTGTGATAATGGGCCATATGGACCAGGAATCTGATCTCGTATGGCACAGGCGTGAGCTGGGATGGCAGGATATGAGGCTGTATGGCCCAGTGATGTGATTGGGATGGAAATGCCAGGATCCCATTTTCGTAATGAGTAATGGTTTAATTAATAGGGAAGCATCTTGCCGGGATGTAAAGGCCACCCACCCACCTTGCAGAGCCCAGGGGGAATTTGCAGGGACCGGGACATAGAAGCAGTATTGTCTCACTTGCAGCTTTCCTCTCGGGGTGCAGTAAATGGGGAAGCCCCCCAGAACAGCGTAGTGTGGTGGGATTGGACCCTCCCACCACCCTTCATGGGCTTTGAGCCAGTGACTAGAGGTGAGAAGCTCCCAGAGTCCCATTCCCAGCCTCCCGCCTTGTAACAGGGCTTCCCATGCACTCCCCAGCCCACATTCATACCTCCCCGAAGGAGCCGTTGGGAAGGCTTGAGCGCTGCTGGCAGTGGAGCAATTCTGCCAGGCCTCAGCAAGCATCAGGCTGACCAGCAGCCATTTGTTGTGTAATTTATTGAGGGAGGCAGACAGCAAGGGTAAGTAAGTGCACTAGCCGGCAACTGTAATGTTTTATACGCGAGGGCTGGCACGGGTGATTTACTGTGGCCGGCAATAACATATTTCACTTTCCGTCTCCCAGATGAAGATTACTTGTGTTTGAAAGTGCCTGAATACACAGTCAATTCCGCTTAAACCTTTACGGTCGCCCGAGCAAAGCTAATGCCCCTGAGGTCCCCCGCGGCTGGATCTCGCGCAGCCAGGTGATGGGAGCCCAGGGCCGCCGTCCCCGTCTCCCCTGGAGCCGGCGCTCTGAGCGGGATGGACACGGCGGGCTCTCTGGGGGATTGGTGGTGAGTTTTTGTCAACCCTGCGATTTCAGGGCTCCAGAAGGGAGTTGCTTTGCTGCCCTGCTCCCTTGAGTCAATGCCTGCCTCCGGCCGGCTTCCTTGCTGTGGCCCTCTGCGCTCCCCCAGCTTCGCCATGCCCATTCCTGACATCTCTGCCAGGACCTCAGTGTGGTTGTACCCCACTCCCTTATGCCGGGGGATGCTCCCTCACTGCTGCAAGAGAGCCCAGGAGGTCTGGCTATATCTCTCATTGCCCCCTGGCCCCATCCCCAAACCAGCCTTCTAGCCTCATTCCTCCTCTGCCTCTATTTATCCGCTCTCCCTCTCCTTGCTCCGCTTCTCTCTTTCTCCCTCCCTCCTTCTCTGCCCTCACTTGTCTTCCTTGTGCTGCAGGAAGAACCATCTTGTGGACAAGGCACCAGAAAGTGGAGGGAAAGCTGGCTCCCATGTTCCCCATTTCCCAGTGCCCCAGTATCCCATCTTGGTCTGCAGCACCGCTGCTTCTTGCCCAGTACTTACACAGGCAGCTAGCTCTTTGTTCTGTGTGTGTACAGCGCCGAGCATGGGGAGGGATGTCCTGAGCTGTGATGGGGGGCCTAGGTGCTCTGCTAATGCAAATAATGAATAGCAATAGCAATTCCCACTGCGGTGACTGGTCTGGTCCCCTCTGCAGAGTGGGCTCGCAATTGCACTCTTCATTGCCTCTTCCTCGTCCCATTCCTTCCAACCCTCTGTGTGGCCAGCCCGTGTGTGAAGGAGCTCAGAGAGCTGCCAAAATCTTCCCCGCAAGCACCTGGCGAGCCAGGCTGGGCTGAGCCGCTGCAGCTCTCGCTGCACCTTTCGTGACATTTAATCCGACAGCGCGAGGAGCTCCGTGGCATTTCAGAGAGAGGCCCGGGAAAGGTCAAGGAGTGTTAAAGGTCAGGAGAGGTCGGAGTAAAAGCCACGCTCTTTTGCTTCTACATGCATCTACTCCTAAACTGATCTGACAGCTACAGTACATAAACCACATTAGCGACTCCAGTGGGCCTGAGTGCCCGCTACGCTGCATGGTAATAGCCGGCTGATATATCAGCTTTGAAAGGTTTTCTTCGCTGAAATAACAAACTCTTTATTTTCCTGTGATAGGCGCCTTTGTATGTTGCAATGTATATTAGTCGAAGGCAGGGGAAGGCAGAAGAAACCCTCCAATCTTTGGACAAGGCGTTTCCTCATTGCTCCATATATTTAAGATCTGGCACAGAAAATAACATGGTGCCTGGGTTCTATCACTGGGGCTTTCCACCGTCATTTCATCTACTTATTGTTATCATTTATCTGGTAGAAATGATCTGCCTGCAGTTGCCAGCTCCCAGCAGACGGTCTGGAAGCACAGATACCTTTGCTCTGGAGTTTAGTCCAAACCACAGTGAAATTCAGTGGGGTTTTCTCTTGTTTGTGGTGATTATTTTCACTAATTTAGCCCTAGGCTGATGGTCCTGGAGATCCAAGTCCCTCTCTTCAGCATAATCTTCTCTTCCACATGCCCTGCCCTGCCAGTGGGCTCCAACCCTGACCTGTGAGTGTAGAAGGGGAGAATAATTTCCACCACCCAGTCAGTTCTAGGACTCTTGGCTGGACACGAGTCACACTGCTGGGTCTGAAAAAGTGTGTACATTTTATGTAGACATAAAAAATAGGCTGTGACCCCTCAATGAGGCAGCCACAAAGCACCTGGTGACAGCCATCAGCCCCGGTCTGGGCTAGATTTAAATAGATCACTTAGCGGGCAAAGCTGCCATTTGCCCGTTCCCTGTTCCCGGGGCTGACAACCCCTGGTTTAAAGTGGTTTCCCCTTCCAGTGCCATTCTGTGGTATGGGGTGAGGCAGCCTCGAAGATGCAATGGAAGTGGAAGGAGCAGATCGGTTCTTTCCCTCTTGTTTCAGGGAAGGGAATTTGCTCCTTTCAGTGCTGACCTTGCAACCGTCCCTGTTGTGAAATAAACACAGGCTTGTTTAAGCTGCACCCTGAAAGGATGATTCATGCAGTGTGGGGCGTAGCAGGGCAGCAAGGAAGGAGCTGGCACCAGGCATTGTCTTCACCCAGCCGACGCTGGCTGGTACCAGGGCGTGTGCACTGGGCCTGCGCCAAGATTTTACTTGCTCAGATTCCCAAATTTGAAAGTGAAAGTCGAACGTTCCCCTTTTGTTCTGCTGGGAGGGAGAGGGTGGAAGGGTTTCTGCATCCACTTCTCCAATTAGTGGCTCACCGCAACCCTGAAGAAAAGCCCCAGAGCAGCAGCTGGCCATCTTCCTATGCCTGCAACTGGAGGGGGCCCAGCTCCAAGCCTGGGCTTTTTCTGTAGGTTTGCGTTGTGTGGGAGCGTGTGTTGGCCTGCATGTGTGTGTCAGGGGGTGTGGCCGTGGGGGGGTGTTCCTGGGAGGGGTGCTCTGTTGGCTGGATTTTCAGAGGGGCTGAGCACCCACAACCCCTGGGCACGTCTGAAAATCACACCTGTTGGGAGGGGGAGGGTGGGGATGTGCACACTTGTTTGTGGGTACACGCCTGTGTTTGTCGTGTCAGTGTATTTGATGAGCGTGTCCATGGGGGTGTTGGGGTGTGTGTGCTGGGTCTCGGGGGGGGCCGGGTCTCGGGGGACTGGGCAGGGCACGAGAGCACCCTCAGTGCTGGGTTGGCATGGAAATGTCTGGAGCAGCCATCGCTGTTGAGGCCTTGGCTGCCCACGGACTCTGCTGCCTGGGCAGGTGGCTTCTCTCGGGAATGGCACAGGCTTTGCCCGGGCCGGCTGGCCACGGGTTTCCAGAATCAGAGTTGGTTCCCGCCCAGCACGGAGGGAGACGGACTGTGTCCCCAGCCCGTGGCTACGAGGGCGTAGCTCAGGGCTCTCTCTCTCTCTAGGGGAATTGTTCACCCCACAGAATGAGGTTCTGCTGGGGGGAGCTGGTGGGGGGAAAGCAACGTTGGGGACACCTGAGAGGCGATTCCAGTTGGCCCGCTAGGTTCTGGGAGGGAGCAAACTGGTTCGTTGGGCTTCTGCCACTGCCCCACACCAGAGGCCAACGGAGCGGGGCCGAGTCGTGTGAAAGTTGTGGGCCAGGTGCCTGAGGCCGGAGAGAAGGGCGGGCCAGGGAGGGTTAGGTGGGGAAAGGAGAGGGGAGAGAAGGAGGGAGACAGGGGAGCGGGGATGTTCTGAGTCCTCCACTGGCAGATCCTTGCAGAATTAGCAGCGGCTTTGCAGACTCTGGCCAGGTTTGGAGCTAATTACCTTGGCCAGGCGCCGGAGTCAGGTCTGCGACCTTTCTCTCTGCCTTCTATTACTGCAATTAAGGGGAAGAAAGGGCTTCACCTCCCATTTCCTGGCCTCTCATTAATCAGTGAGTTGCCAGCTTTCCAGGGTCTTGGGCTTAGCCGCGCCACTGTCTTTGCTGCTGGGCTCCGCCTGGGCCTGGGCCTGGGGTCCTTTCGACACCTGCTGCCATCCCCAGCCCGCTCTCGTCCCCGTCAGGCTGCCCCGTGTGTCCCCTGATTCAAAGGAGGAGCTTCCTGCAGCAGGAGCCGGTCCCTGGGACATGCCCTCAAACGCACCTCTCGAAGTGACCGGGCCTGGTGCAATTCAGAGCCCGGGGGCCTCACCCTGGCGTTGGGTGCCTCTAAAATCCGTCGCTTGCAAGAACGCGCTCTTCGAGTGTAGCAAGAGGCTCCGCCGAGGGCAGAATGGGCACATGCCCCTGGGGCTCACACAGCTCCCAAGTCCCCGCAACTAGAGACCCTTTCAGGGAAAAGGTCCTGGCCAAAAGACCAGCCTCAGTCTGACAGGTACCTGCCTAGCTAGTGGGGAGAGCAGGAGACTGACAGACGTCAGTGGGGCCAGGCTTTTATCTCTAGACTTGAAAGCCTGGTCTGCTGTGTAACACGGGCCCTCGATTGCCACCCCGTGATCCAGGTCGCTAGCCCGACAACTGGCGCTTGAGCTAGAGCGTATGGCTACCCGGCTTCTACTGCAAACTCGGCCACCCGCCTGGGAAGCCTCTTCACCTCTGCGTGTCCATTGCCCATCTGTGTGGTGGGGCCAGCCCACAGCCAGCTGGGCAGCTAGGCTCGCGGAGGTCGGCTGGGAAGAAGTCAGCACGTAAGCAGCTCGGCTGGTCGGGGCTGTGCAGTGCAGATCAGCCTCTCTCTGTGTCACTGAATGAGTTCTGGGGTCTTCTCAGCAAATGGGCTTTCCCGTCTGTTTTCTGCTGGGCCCGTGGCAGGTCTAAGCCGAGAAGGACTCCCCCCAGCAGACAGTCTGGGGCGCTCCTCAGGGAGCGTGGTTACGCCGCTGTGAGAGTGTTTGATTGGTTAACCTGCTGCCAGGTTAATGATGTGTTTGTCTAACGCACTCTTTTCAGGATCGTTAGCAGGATCACCCGTATAGACCGGTTATTAATCACCTATCGACCGGGGCTCCTGGCTGGTCTGGTGGGAGCAGGAGGGAAATAGATATAAAAATGAACTCAGAGTACACCAGCTGCTCACGGCCGGTGTGATACCAAGGGAGTGGATGGTGGGGTGTGGGGCTGGGCATTGTAGCATTCAAACAGGAGCATAATTATTGAGTCAAGCGCAGCATGCGGGTTTCCAACTGCACGTCTGCAACTAGGGGGAAAACCCCCTAGAGGGGATCTTCCAGCCCTTTGGGACGCGCTGTGATCCCTGGGACAGCCCCCTGCACTGTCGGGCCTGGTCTACACTTATCTTCAAATTCCGTGACAGTCGACGGGAGTTACGCAGAGTAGCTTGCGTAACTCCCGTCGACTTCGTAACGCCTCTTCTACGTGGCGTCTTCCCTGCGCTGTGCCACTCCAGGGGGTGGTTTTAACGTGTCGGCTTCTGGATCGACTCAGCGGGACTTCACTGACCGATCCGTCGATCCGGAGGGATCGCTCTGATGGCAGCGAATTTGCTGCTGTCAGTGAACACGTACCCTCAGTGTGCGTCTCCCTCCTCTCCCATCCTGCGAGCAAGGCTGCCTACAGGTTATGCAGCCCTCCCTAGCTCCGTGGACAGGTCCACGCCCTCCCGTTCTCCCAGGGCAGGCGTTTTTGAGTTGGCCCTGGCCAGCTATTTGTGGACAGCAGCAGCCCCAGGGGCCAGGGGCCAATGTGCCGTTGTGCTTGAGTTTGGCACCCCGGCGGACTCTGCCTGGCAGGGGCATCTCCTGTGTGACAAGAGGGCAGGGTGTGCTCCTGCAAAGATTACGCCGTGCCGTGTCCTTGCCTGACCTGTCTCCCAAGACAAAGGACAGCCAGTGCGGGTGCTCTGCCGCCGCCGAGCGCGTCCTACCAAAATCAGCAGATGGGCTTGTCCTGAGCCACTTTGTTTTCCCTGCGCCAGGCCAAGTGTGGTGGATTAGCAAGTGTCAGGGAGCTCCGGTGCTGCGTTGCTCTGCTCCCCTGGCAGGAGAGGCAGTTCCTGCATAGTGGGAGAAGGGGAATTCTGCACCTTGGCCCCTTCTGCAATGGGGGGAGCTGGTAGGGGGCCCTGCTATGTGCCCTCCCGGAACGAGGCGTCCTGACTTCCTGTTCCCCCTGCTCTGCCCACTAGACAGTGCACCGGCCCGTATTACAAGCACATTTGATAATTAAAGAGCCAGCTGTGCTTCTCTTCCTTACTTTGAGTAGCACTTCCCCGTGGAAACAGTCTCACGAAGCGCAGTGGGTTTAATCCCATAGCACAGGCTGCTCCATGTAAGGGTTGTGGAAGTGGCTCCTACCCGATGAAGTGTCGGTCCTTCCTGAACCACTCCATTCAAGATAGTCGCTAGCGTGGGATGATTTCAGGAATCATCTCCTCTTACCACAGTTTGCAGAGTGTCAGAGAAATCAGACCTAGGAAAGATCTAATTCGGCCAGTAGGTCCCCAGACACCAGTGGCTTGCTCCCTGTGGTACGTCGTCTTGTGCATCATCCAGTCGCGTTTTAAAATTCACATCCTCTTAATCGATTCACTATCAACTTTAAAACCACCCAGCCACACAACAACAACCCAGACCTAATTTCCAGCACCTAGAAAATATCATCATCTGTCCTTTCCAGCCCCTGCTGTTAAGGGCACAGGGAAGTCAGGTATGGAAGGCAGCTAACATCTGTAAAAAGAGAGTGAAACCAGAAATAATGTTCACAATTCAGCAAGCGTGTGTAAGGGCCTAAACAGTGAATGTCCCAGGAAAATGGTAGGAGACGATCCCTGGGACATTGATGTTTCCTGGAATGTGTCTTAAATGAGCTCTTCTGGTAACCAGGTTAATGTAGGAAAACAAATATTTACATGGACAAGGGGAGTTTCAAATATGCATCCCCAGAAAATATTGAAATTACATCTTTGCTTCGGAAAGGATTTATTGCAACGGAAGGCATGAGGAGAGCGGAAACACCCATCAGTTTCAGAGCAGAGCACCACACAGTTACTTTTCTTCTCCTTATGGAGGCGAAACAATGTGCAGTGGCTGAAGAGATTTGTCGTCTGAGAGAGCCCCCTTTCTTCCCCATGCACGCAGAGGGGTGCTGACCTCACCCTTCAGAAATTGTGGGGCCTGAGAGAGCTCCCTTCTTTCCCTAAGCGTGCAGAGGGGAGCTGCCCCTCACCCCTCCCAGCAGTGCAGGTCACATGCTCTCTTGGGTTTATTTTTACACAGATGACACATGATCAGTGGCCTGGTAGGTAAATGCGCTAATGTGCTAGTGCATCACTGACTCCGCACCTGATCCTCTGCTGCTGACACCCTGCCTCAAATGCCGAGGTCAGGCAGAGAGCTCACTATGCTACGGACAGACGTAAAGACAGATGGACAGGCTGCAGTGTGCCAGGATGACTTTATTTTGGGGTCTTCTTTTAGTAGAACGAGCACCGCAAGAGCCCCACTAATGCTCCCTCTCAAATCCCATTTGCTCAAAATCTCAGTGGATCAGCATTTTGTACCCTGACAATTCATGGATTTTTACGGTCAGAAGGGACCGATAGGATCTGCTCGTCTGTGTAGCGCGAGCCATAGAATGACACCCAGCAATTCCCGCATTAGCTTGTGGCTGAATGAAAGCCTATCTTTTAAACACCCTGTCTTTATTTAAAGTCCTCCACCTGATAGGGAATCCACTGCATCCCTTGGCAAGCTGGTTCTGCCAGACCCGGCTCCTGTCTCCATCGGGAACATCTGGAGTGGATGTTCTCCCAGGGTTAGAACAGGCAACAGTGTCGGGACCCTCCTGAGTTCTAGTCCTGCCTGTCTCAAATGAATTGCCATGGGAATGTCTCTGTTCTTTAATTTCCCCACCTGTAAAATGGGTCTAATAATATGCTCCTGCCTCACTGACAAGAGAGCAGAGACGGTTGTGTCAAAGCACGTGGAAGTGCAAAGTTAGAATTAATGAGAGGTAACCTTCTGGCCCCAGGGAAAGGATGTCTCTTCTCCCGATGTCTCTGGGTGTGCCAGAGCAGAGCGTGGCTGCATAGGCCTCTGTGCCAGCCGGAAGCTTATAGCACCCGTGTAATTAGCCAGGAAGCCAGGTGTGTTCTGTCCATGCCCGGTCCCCTGGAAGTGGGGTGTTGTCCAGAGGGATTTGATTGTGGGTGGTGCTGAGCTGTTCAGGGCTCGTTGGCAGCTAACCACTTACTCAGCTCTAAGGTCCTGAGCCAGGTCCCATGCAAGCCATTGGGAGCCGGATTGGGCCTCCTGTGATAGAGGATTTGGAAGCCCTGGGAACAGAACGTGCTGTGCATGGACGTGGCTGATGAATTTCCCAGCCCGAAGAAGGCCAGGCAGGGATTTCCCATGCAGGGGCCGGGGCTGAGAAATGCACTTAGTCTGGGCTAAGCCTGGGCTTAGCCTTGGCTCAGCCTGGAGAGACCCTGGGTGATCGCGACTGCAGTGGGGGCCAGACCTCTGGCTGGCAGCTGCAAACCAAGAGGGCCTGTGGTCATGGACTCTGGCGCCATGGCAGCAGGAGTTTGCATGCGGCAAATTAATGACCCAGGGCCCAAACCTGCTCTCATTGAAAACAATGGGAGTTTTGCCTTTGGCTTCAACAGGAGCTGGGTCCAGCCTGTCCTTTGCATTACTACAGCCCCTGCCTCCAGGGGCAGCAAAGCCCTTTACACACTGCAATGAATTAAGCCTCCCAGCCACCAACTGGGGTAGGTCAGGGGAACCTTCCAACTGGACAGAATCCAACCCCCCCCCCCAGGTCCAGACACCCTGGCACTTAGGGGCAGTTTGTTCAGATCCAGTTCCAGGTACAGACTGTGCCCTTCTGGCCCATTTCCACTCGGAGCCTTTGATTCAGATGAAAAGCCAGGGATCAAGCCTGCTTTTCTGAGGCTCCTTGGTCTCTGGAGGGCTGGAAATGCCAGGAGCAGCGTTCAGGCTTTCTCTCCAAGAGATGTCCAATCCGCCTTGGTCCTGGCCTGATCGGAGATCCCATGGCAGAGCCTGGTCTGAGCCACTTTAGCGCTTCTGCTTCTAGATGAAGCCAAGAGGAGCAGAGCCAGAAGGAGCAGCTTAGCTACCTGACCCTCGAAGCACGTCTGAGCTCTGGGCCGTGGGTAGGGCCGTTCTCATCTCAGGGTCACTTTGCAGGAGCTAGCCCCGCAACCCGCCCGCAGAAGGGAGCGTCTCTTTGGGAATGAAATCAGTCACGGGAACCCAGGGAGGAGTCGTTTGGGTGGCCATTTCTCCCCCAGCCGAGCTGCACGTGAGGTCTGAAGCTGAGCGAGCTGTCCTGGGTTTGGAGCTGATTTTGCAAAACCCAAAGTGACCCGTTTTTGCCCATCAATTGCGCTCGGCTGGCATGGGGCTGCGGCGTGCTGGCGATGAGACAGTTGTCATGGCCTCTGTGCTGGGCTGTGTTTGGAGACTTCCCGATGCCCTAGGAGTACACACAGCAGGCATTGCAGGGACTGGGGCACATCGTAACAGAGCTCCACGTGATGCTGTATCACTGACGAATACACGGTGCAGGCTCACGCCTCCCTTGCTGCGGGCTCCGCAGGACGCAGCCCATTGATGTCGCTGTTCTTTTTGCAGCCAGCCTGCTGAGTTTGGTGGTGGCTGATTATATAATGGAAAACTCCTGTTACCACTCGGGCAATGATGTGAACACAAGAGGAGAACATTATGTAGTCATTTGACAATGGCTCAGAGGAGGTGTGAAGTATAATGTCCCTAATGTTGCAATTAGACAAGAACAACTATAATGCACTTTCTCCTTCTCTCTCCCTCTCCTTTTTTTTAATTAGCAGTAATAACGTTCAGCCGTGAAAGGAGAACGAGCCCTGGTTTAAACAGACGGAGGCGCGTGGTGTATCAGAGATTAGCCCTCGTCCCTCAGATCCTGCAGAAAAACCTTGCTAATTGGGCAGTGGCTGGGAGGGCTCCTGTCGCAAGAGCAGCGGGTTCAGTTGGACACACTCTGGGATGTCATAGAAATTAAAGACAGGAAAGTCCTATTTGGGTCCTACCCAGTTTGTACCCTAGCGTTCTATCGTTCCATACAGGACTTTTGCTTGTGCTTTGCCAATTTCAGTTTTAAATGACTCCAATGATGGAGCTTCTTTCACTTCCCTGAGGAGTCTGTTCCACAGCTCAACAGATCTCACTACAAAGAAATTTTCCCCCCTTGATAGTTAGTCTAACATTTCTTTTTCTCTCTTTCACCACATGCCTCCTAGTCGGGTCCTCTTTGTCCATCCTGGAAACTTACCCTCCCTGGTTGGTGTATACGCCCTTTGGATACCTGTAGATGGTTATCATGTCTTTACCCACTTCAGTATTGCTTAGCTTAGCTATACATTGTGGGTCGTGTACAATCATGAAGTAAACTGTATCAGACTGGGGTGCATTTGGCTCATTATGGGTCTGATTTTCAGAGGTGCCAAGGGTGTCCCATGGACCTCTTCTGGGTCCTGAGCACTAAAATCCAGGTTATTTGGGGTTTTTAACTCATTCTTCCTAAATCAGCCCCTCTGGGCCCTGAATTGTTTTTGTTGCTCTTCTTTGACTGTTCTCCACTTTGCTTCTAGCTTCATCACAAGGAAACTGCAGTTGATAAGAACTCTCACTTTTTGAGTAAGGGATTCAGAAGGAAGTGTCCCATGAGTAGCAAGCAGGTGTGAGAAAGGTGCACCCTTCCCTCATTAAGACTCTTGGAAAGCTTGACTTTAGTAGAGAAAAGCTTTTTCCATGCACAGGGTTCAATAGCATCAGTGCTTCTTTTATCTTACATAAAGAGGGCCTTTTCATCCACACAAAAACTATTTTTTATGGGAAAAGGCAAAGGGTCCTTACTGGTTCCTGTCTGGGAGACAGGCTAAATAAGCGAGACATATAAATAATATCAGGGCAGTTTTAATTTCTTTGCTGCTTTCCTCTCGTGTTCAGATTACATTGGAAGAGCTTTTCTTTTTCTCTTTCTTCTAGTGGCCGGCTAGTTTAAAGGGACACTTTCAAGATAAAAATCTTACTCGTCAAAAACAATCTCCTTCCCTGTGTCACTAATAGCCCCTTAAATGATTAAAATGGAACTTCTGAAAATCAAATTCACCTCTCAGCATGTGCAGTAACTTTTGGGCTCTGAATGTTGATTTGAACTTCCTGTTTATGGTCAGTTTCACTTCCAAGTTCTCCTATACTAACACAAAACGCAGGCCAGACTTTCACAAAGGCTCAGCTCCCATGTAACCACCTAGATGGGGATGAGAATTTCCAGTATCAACTCTGGCTGCTCATTTTGGTACCTCAATAGGAGCTGAGCTCTTTTGAAAATCTGCCCATCCTATGTTGGGGTTTCCAGCATTGCAGGGGGATATTTAATTTTAAGAATGTTGTTTTCACTAAATTAAAAACAAAATTGCAAATAGCCCATTTGATGTTGGGTTAAATACTACCCCCGTTCCCTCTTCATTAGTTAAGGAAACTTAAGGTTTGGGTTGCCAACTCTTCCTATTTTATTGTGTCTTTTGTGATATTTGATATTTTAAAGTCTGAGCTCCTGGAATCAAGTGATTAAATGAGAACCCAACATTTTTTAAAACTCATGGTTTTGAAGATAATCTCTTGATTTTAGGGGGCCTGACTCATGATTTCTGAACCTTTGGAGCTGGCAATAGGGAAACTGACACTGCACTTCTGAGGAGCAAATTCAATCATTATGCAACTCCAGTGGTGGAGCTGCACCAGAAATGAATTTGGCCTGTGTTTTTTAGGCCTTTAGGAGAACATAATGCTATTATTCAGTGCCCCAGCTGCTCCTCACAAAGCTATAGTGCTGCTTAGGGACACATAGGATGTTCTCTCTCAGCTGCAAAGCTGATTGGGCTGAGACTGAAAATCCCTGAAGGGTCAAGGGAGGAAGCTAACTGTGAGGGAGACATTTCTCATTGAAGTGCCTAATGTCTTTAAAAAATAAGACTAGAGATCAGGGTTCAGAGACTTGCTGCCCAAGTCCCTGGTTTTCGTTGTGTCCTCTTTCTCCTGGTTTGACTGTCAAAGAAGTGCTAAGAAAATGGTCAACAGGGCATAGATCCCAAAACATTTACAGGAAAAAGTGTGGAAGGAACAAGCTTCCTGCAGGGTTAAATACCACCAGGCCAGCCCTAGGCTGCCACTGCAACCCAGCCTATGTCTGATTGTTGTTTGTGTCCTTTGTAAACTGTTCCGGATAGGGCACTCAGATCAGATTCTATCTCCATTTGCACTGGCACGACCTTCACGGAGTTACACCAGCACCCGTTAGGTCAGAATCCAGGCCCTTGTCTAACGGGCTGAGCAGATGTGGAATGCACTATAACAGTAATGAAGCCAGTCAGGTTCTCTGGGAGCTGCAAGGGGGTGGTAAGCGAGGAAATTCAAAATGCGAAGGCCAAAAGAGCAAGCCTTTCTTTTTTTTTTACAACTGACAATTAGTTCTGTACCTCGCCTGAATGCAGTTTTGTTTATCAGCTTCTCTTCTCATTGTGTGCACATCTGCCAGCAAAATGTGCAATTTATTCAGCTCCTGAGACAGGAACAGGTGTTACTTGCCCTCGGAATAATACGGAGAAGCCGATGTTAGATTTAGCTTCCAAAAACAATACCTAATGATGATGTTAATGAAGAGATGGCAGCCGACGTGGCTTTGGTGCCAGGATAATGGGCTCCTGCTACAATCTGCACGCAGAGGCGTGCAAAGCTGGGAGAGCATTCTCTTTCCCCGACGGCCTGTTTCCTGACTTGGCTGCAGTTGATTAGAACAACTGCTCATCAGTGCAGGGACATGGTGTCTTTGACAGCACCAGCCAGCCTGATCAACACCCCCGGACAACTATACCTAGCGATTAACAGTGGACTGGCTTCTCTAACACAGGATCTCAAAGCACCTTACATGCGCTCATTATGCCTCACAGCAGCTGTGTGAGATGGTCAGAGTGACTGTGGCTGTTTTCCTGATTGGGGAAAACTAAGAGCCAGAGACTTACTCATGGGTCACCAGAAGGGTCGGAATTCTGGAACTTCCGTACCAAAGCACAGAGCTCTACCGCTTGTGCTAAAGGAATAACTCCATTAAGTGGTAGCTGTAGTAGGCACTTATCCTGCGGTAGCCATGCTACGGGAGAGGGACACAGTGCGCACGTTGGTGCAGTAAGCGGCAGAACCCAGATGCCCTGGCCCTCACTACCATCACCCACCCTCTTATCTTACACTTATCCCCTCCACAGAGCCAACCTATAATTAGCATTGCCCTGATAGAGTTGCAAGTGCTTTCTGTAGGCACCATGACCGCCAGGCTGCTGGCTGAGGGAAGCAGAGAATAGACTGCGTCTGCTCTTTGGCTAATCAGAAATCAACTTACTTGAAAGTGTACAGGCTATTTCAGACCAGTAATCTCGCAGCCGGAGCAACAGAAAGAGCCCTTCACTCTGCGAACAGGAAGAAAATTGTGTTACAGCATGGCTGTGGAGATGAGGCAAGGCCCGGTAGGTCAGCCTGCCCTTTTTCCCTCCAGTGTATTCAACTTTAATCTCAAGTCTATTCTCTGGTTCTGCAGTAGCTCTTTGCAGCACGTTGCACCAGATCAAGACACCGATTTCTTAGAAGTTTGCTGGACTTTTATGATTAAAAGGATCCTTTCAAGCCTGGCATGGGCTCCAAACCTGACCTCTTTCTGATTATTTTTTTTAAAGCTATCTATTTGCAAAGTCTGTGGGAATCTTTAGCAGGCTCCTTTGTCAAGGTTAACCCGCTGCAAAAGCACATAGCGTTCCCTTTCTCTCCCCTCTCCCTCCCACCCTTTACTCCCTGTAATAGCCAGTATAATTTTGTATCAGTGACTGCTCCCACTTGTGCTGTGTTGCACGGTAATGGTCTCCCTGAAAGATGAATGCCAAGGCAGATCTGTGGAGTTTATCAGCCAGAAAGCTAGAGTCAGAGCAGACGCATTCATCTGAAAAGCGAGAGATGCTGATTTTGTGACAGTGCCCTACTGCAACGCTCCATTAGAGTTGCCCCAAATTGGTTATGAATAGCTCAGGGACTCATTTGGCCGAGGAACCTCCACATGCAACCGACGGGGGGCATGTTAGGGAGTCAGCGGTTGAATGAATGGCCAGAGTCTCTCTCACCGAGTGCAGCATGGCGCTGAGGTTGTCAAGGTTAGTGACGGACTCTAGAAGATCGCCATTGCACCAGATATCATCTCCAGCACATTGCCAGTGAGCCAGAGTTTTCTGCTGTGTTTTCAAAATGGTTTCATGTATATGCCGGGACTCCCGCTAGCCAATAGCCATCTTTTTCTACGTGGTTGCCACTTGCCATTCATCCTTAAACCAGCAGGAGACGGCATCTTTCTAAGAGTTCCACCCACATCTGGAGAGCTTGCTTGGACAATTGTGTAGCTCACATTTGGGGGGATGGGGAAGGTGGGTGACTTTTTGAGTCTGTGTCCTAGCTTCACACCAATTAAAGGTCAGTCTGTCTGTCTGTCCATCCATCCATTCATCCACCCATTCAGGTTTTGTGCTGCCACCCGTTGCCATGAGCACCCTCCAAGTAAAATAGATTGGCAATAGCCAAGTCCCTAATAGAATTAAAGGACTTTCTGGCTCTTCTCCCCCTTCAGGTTGAAGTCCTTGCACTGACCCGCAGTAACATTAGCATAAGCCAATTAGCATAAGCTTCCACCACTGCTGCGCTGCTGATGTGCCATGACCCCGGCTTGGAATGCCCACAGTTAATTGCAAGCGGGACGCTCGATCTCCTTGGCCTCTCTGCTGAGCCTGCCCACAAGGAGGACAGTTAATGCTGGTGACTTTCTGACATGGATACTTGTCCGCTGGGGTCTAGCGTGTGTGACCGACCAATCCGTTTGATACAGGCCGTCAGATGGCACGGACTTCTAGTCCCTGTGACCTGGGGCAGATCCACGCTGCTAGGTCTGGAGGAGAGAGGGTCCCCATCCCATTCCTGGTGCCCAGTTACTCCTGAAATTCATCTCTTCCAAGAACTCTCCTGCCAGCGTCACAGCAGTGTCCATTCTCAGCCGGTTCTGCCCTGCTTCCCAGCGGCGTCACTGGAAGAGTTGTGATGTGAGAGGAGTTTCATCTCTGCTTCTTGGCCTGGAGTGTCAAGATGTTTCTCCACCAGTCCCTGGTGAGGGAGGTTCATTAATGGATGCTCATGTGCCACCATCCCATTTGTCTTCGTTCAGTACTAGCCAGCAGGGTTCTGGGCCCAGACCCAGGGGCTGGGCACTGAGTCAATCGCTCCCGGCTGGGCCCTGGTGTAAATGCAGAGTGGAGCTGGAAGGGTTCCTGCTTCCCCAGAGTCTGCATTGGGACATGGAGTCTTCCTGGCCCTGGAGAGAGCAGGGTGTGCGTGCTAAGCCGTCGCCCTCCTGGGCACGCGTACCCTCCAGGCATATCGCTCTGCTACTCCAGCTCGGGCACACACAGCTCCTGCCCCCAGTGTGTGGATGAAAAGTGCTGGGCGTCGTTAGGATTTCGGCTCTGCGAAGGAGAGGGCGCATGGGGCTGGCTGGGGAGGGTGGGGGATGCAGAGATACGGGGAAGGGCGGGTGGTGGTTGCTTTTGTGGGCTCTCTGCCAGAGAAGGGCCGCGCTCCAGAGGGGCTTAGTCAGTGCCTGGCTTTTCCCTGCTGCACTGCTCTTAAACTGAGCCGGGCTGGGGCTCTGTAGGAGCCAGCCCTGGGTGTGCTCTTGCAAACACCTCCGCTCCTAAAGGCATCAGCCCCTACCCAGGCGCTGCTCACGCTATCCAGAGGGGTGGGTGTGGGGCGGGGATGTGGCCGTGCTCGGCCGATGCTCACCAGCTAAGGGCTGTAGGCCAGCACTGGGGCACTGGCCCTTACTCTCGGCGCAGCCTGTGCTGCTGCTCAGCACGCTGTCCCTCCCACCCCTGCAGCTGTGATAACGTGTCTCACCACCCCCGCTGGGCTGGTCCGTCTCCGCCCTCACCCCTGGCGCAGTTGGCGAGCCAGGCGGGAGCCCCGAGTGCGTGACCTCCTCTGCTCACCTCTGCCCCTGCTTTCTCTTCTGAGCAGCTGGCCCCTTTCACTGTGGGCAGAGGAGTCCAACCTGGGACAGGTGAGCCGGGGACCCAGGGCTCATCCCTAGCAGCTGCACCGCAGGGGCTGCGGAAACCCGAGGCCCTCTTTGAACGGCTCCGACTATGGGCAGCTTGATCTGGGCCCCGACAACAGGAATGACTGTGCTTCCGCTTGGATCATCCGTCCCCTCGTGATGCTTCCCGATGGGCGTGACGACAGCCTGCGTGCCTCCGTGCCGGAGAACACAGCAGCACCCTGAGCACCAAGGCTGCGGCAGCAGCAACGAAGCTGCAGCTCAGTGGGAAGCACGTAGCCACTTCCCGGTGGGGGCTGACGAGCACCGGGGTGTTAACAACTTGGCTGTCGATACAACTGGCAGTACTTGGGGGGATCTAAATGGGAGAACCGGAAGAAGCAGGGAGGGTCTCTGAGGTAAGCTGTAGAGAGAAGGCTCTTCCTGCAGTCTACCTGCGTCCTTCCAGACTCCTTCCGCTGCCGTGCTGGATGGTGGGAGTTTTCCCTGCTCACCCCGACGTCTGGAGTGGCTCATCCACGATGACTTTGTGCATTGCCTTCAATTTGTCACTTAAACTCACTTCAGTTACCTTGCAGACTTGCCTTTGCACTCTGGGAGTTCAGCCTCGTTGGCTTTGGAAGACGTGCACATTAGAATAGCCGCCTGGCCATCGCTTCTGCGTGGCCTGTTGGTTTTTCAGTTGACTTATTTGGTTGTTGTTAACGTTGTTGCCTAGTTTGATGTCTGAGGTTTGAGTTATCTTTCTACAGTGCCTTTCAAGTGTTCTCTCTGCAAATTGAGATTCTCTCTTTTCTGCCTCAGAGAAAAAGAGAGAGAGCATTCATTCCAGGGAACTTCTTACAGGTATTTCACTGGTCGGTTTAATAAGTGAATGTGTCAGAGGAGCATCCATCTCTCTTGGATCTTTCCCATTTCATTTTGTCTCACAGAAGAAGACATTACAGAAGGCAGGAAGGCAATAGAAGTCTCCCACATCAAAGCGTTTCTAAGACGTTTTCTCTCTGGGCTTTTCTGAAGTAAGGAAATTAATGCAGAATCTCTGATTTCTGTCCGTGTCTTGGAAAAGTCTGCAGGGTTCTGGCAGTTGCAAGGCTCCTTCCATCTCTGCCTTCTGCCAGTGAAGTTGATCCTGACTCTCTACTGATCTGTGTCATTCACTGGGACATAGGCTCGCATCAGCCTGGGCAGCCTGGGGCTGAATTTTTCGATGGACTGGAGGAAATGCAGCACGATCCACTGCATAGTTGGGTTACTTTGAATTACTTGAGACTTTTTTTAAAATAAAAAAGATGCAGGAGTCCAATTTCTGGGGTGCCCATAGAGTGGTATCAGTGTCACAGACAAGCTGACACTGCCCTACCAGGCCTCCTGCAGCTGGAGGGTGAAGGCAGAACTAATCAACTGCAGGATTTTATTGCTGGGAACTCCCAGCAACAAGCAGTTCTTTGCTCTTTGTTGGTAGCTGGAAGAGTCCCTGCCAACACTCAGGTTGGATACATTTATTTTTAATGAAGGTAAATTTGGATGCAAATTAACCCTGGCCCTTAGACTCCTTGCAGGTTGCCAGTGAAGTGCACGATGTTGCAAAGTCTGGCCAACTCTGGTGTAAAGCAATTGTTGTTCTGCCACTATGCATCCCGTTGCTACAGTATGTAGACCCAATTCGCTCTTCTTGTTGCTACCTATTGAAACACAAGAGGCAAATTCTGCCATGTTAATGCTGAGTGATTCCACTGACTCCACATCAATGCTAGCGAAAGCAGAATCCGGGGTGGGGGCAGCTCCTTTGAGTGCACCAGGGCTGCGTTTGTCTGGTTTGCAACAGGCGTTTCGGTTTGTTTTCTGCAAATTAACCTGCATGGTCTCTTCCTTCTGGATTCAGCCACTTGGTTTCCCAACTGAATGTCTCCTCATGGTCTGCAGGAACTCCAGCACTGCGCTTTCAGACTGGAGCCGCTGGTGGGTAATTTCTGATTAAGGATTACTGTACCATCGGCTTCAGTTTGATTGCAGATGTTTTTAATTATATCGTATAAGATCGTATTATGTAATTGCATTTATCTGATTGAAGCCTTAATTGTAGGATTTCATAATGGTATGACTGGGTAAATATACCATTGCGTCTGTTGTCCCCCAATGAAAATTAGGTGCTTCATGTCTTTATTGCATTATTCTGGAGAGAAGTTTAAATTTGAAAAAAAAAAAAGGAGAGAGAGGAAGCAAAGCAAATCTATGTAGATCCCTCTAAACATGGGGCATCCCTCCCCTGCCTGGTGTTACCCAGCCGCGGCCTGTGGGCCCCGTGCTGCAATCCTGGCACCCCTCTGTCTGCCAGTCACACGGGGCTGCAGGTATCCAGCCATCCCCACCTGCTGGGGCGATGCAACGCCCTCCCACCGACGCCTGCTCCGCTGCCGGCTCTTGCTGAGCTGGCCTCAGGGTCTCAGCCCCACAGGGTCAATAGCACGAAGGTGCCCAAGGCTGCCCGGAAGCTGCCTTCCGGCTGTAACGCGGCGCTTGTGCGGGTCTCAGGGTGGAGCCCACACGTTGCTAGTCCAGTCCCCTGCGGCGTGATCCCTACATCTGGCGCCACGCTGAGCAGGGTGACTCCCGGCTGAGGGGGAGCCGTGGACCCACCTGCCGGAGCATCACTCCAGCTGTGATACATGGGAGGGCGCCCCATGGAATTCATTGGAGCCAGATTGTGGGTCCTCCCCATTCTCTTTGTGACGCTGGCCCGGCCCCAGGGGCACATGGCCCTGACGTAAACTGCTGCTCCACCCTCCAGGGCGGGAGGCGTAAGGCAACTCCACCATCTCCTGTGGGCTCCCCAGGGCAGGCTTAGGGAAGGCAAAACCTCCCCTGCTGACAGGGCCCCCACATGGGGGGAATAGGGTGCACTTTACCGGGGCCTGGAGGCCCTGAGGGGCCCGGCCCAGGCTGCAACCCCCATGGGCATGTGTGTGGGCGGGGGCCCATGTTACAAGTTTGTACTGGGCCCGAGAAAATGATGCTTGGGCCCTGCCTGCTGATGGGAATTCTCCTAGAGGCCTGGCTGCAAACACGCGAGCTTCTGTCTGAACTGCACGTGTGCAGCTTTAGCTGGGGACCATTAGCTAGCTAAGCACTTACGCTGAGCTCCTCGGTGCGGCAATGCCCACCTGCTGGAAGGGGAGTCAAGAGCAAGCGGATCCTCCCCCAAACCAGAAAACAGAGAGAAAAAGGACAGTCCAGGAAATGAAAGGAGAGAAAGGGGCAGGAGACCTGGCCAGGGGGTGCTCCATGCAGCTCGTGTCCACCGCTGCCTCTAGCGCCACGGCTGGACGCAGTGCGCAGGCTGGATGTGTCTGCTAAAACGGCCATCAGTGAAATAGCTCACCAGGCCGATACTCAAACGGTCGTCAGTAGGGTTCAGAGTTAGAAGGCGGCAGTTCGCGCTTCCCTGAGCATTTTGCCAGCTGGGTGCAGACTCAGACAGGCCGCCCTGCATGGGCACAGGTGCAGAGGGTTTCCCTCCCAGCCATCAGGGCTAAACATTTAATTTTGCCTAGAAACCGACAAGCTGAGATCCTGCTCCTATCCTCCAGGGAATACCTTGGGCACGGATTGGGAGGCAGATCCACTGGCCTGATTCCCTGTTCACACCAGGATAAACCAGAAGTGACTCCAGTGCAGTTACCTGTGTATAAAAGAGGTGGAAGAGGAGAATGAAGCCCTTCATATTTTACTTCTGCTTGGCTCTCCTCACCTGGCTGAGAGCGAATCCAGATTGTAGGAGCTAGGCCGAGTCAGGCAGCGGCCCAGCGGGTTGTCAGCTTTCACTAATCCCAGCCAGGAGGGCCAGAAACTGCCCCAGGCCGGTGAAGTCCGGGTAGCAAATCTGACAGCAGCAGTTCTGGCGCTACATCGGCTGGGGACTCTCAGGTGGTGAAGCCCAGTTTCCAGTCGCCAGGCCAGCCGTGGAGCACTTGGAAAGGCAGTATATCCCTCACCAGTGTTACCCTTTGGGTCCCATCTGTGCTGGGGTGTTAGTGGAGCTGAGATCAGCCCCTCGGCTCGCCGCTGACAAATGCTCTGTCCCTGCCTCCGCCCGTTGGCCCTTGCTGGCTGTATTCCAGCCACAGGAGAGGGCAGGGCTGCTTCTCACAGTCTATGTCCCAAGCCTCAGGCCCTCCCCTGAGGGAAAATGTCCCACTGTCAAATCAGTCTCACCCTCAGGAAGTTTTCTGGACACATCGACTCTCCGGAGTCCTGCTGCGAACAGCTGGCCCCGGGGGGAAGGGATGAGTGGCGAAGCAAATGCTCTTAAATCTCAGAAAGGTTTGGTGCCAGGGTTAGAATTTGTGTCCCCTGCTTCCTCCCACCTGACTGGAGGAGAGGAGAGATCAATGGCAGGATCTAAAACGAGGTCTAGACAGTGATCAGCCCAGCTTTCTGTGCACCCCGCCTCCCCCGATGGCCTGAAGTGCCCTTCACTTTTGTACGAAAATGCAAAAGACTATGTTTTCTACAGTGATTTTTGCAGGATCGATTCTGCAGTTCTCCTTTTGGTAGCAGTGAGTGGTACGGTCCATTATAGGTGAGTACAATTAAGGAACAGGAGGATGGGAAGCGAGCGTGCCACCGGCTCAGAAGGTGGAAATGGCAATTAGACATAATGGAGGAGCAGAGCCAAAAATCCTCCTGATACATTCCCCTTATTATTGAGCCATCTTTGAGAGCCATCGCTTGCTCAGGGCTCAGTTCGCTTTTAATGAACGGAAGCAAAGTGAAATCGTTGAGGGGCTCAGGAGCTTTCTGGGGAAAAAACCCAAGCGAAAAGAAAAAGAAAGCCTGGGGTCAAAGAGTGAGCTGTGCGTAAGGTGATGTCTCAAGCACTGAACTTTGGAATCGCTCCAGCTCCTGGCAGACGCCGATGCCTTTGGTGCACATCGCCCTCACTTAGCAAAGAGAAGGGGCCCCGATGTGCAGCATTCTCCAGTAAGTAATAATTCTCTTTTGTGCTGTGGGTGAGATTCAGTATTATGGACCATTCCTGGAGCATTTCTTTTTAAAGGGGCGATTGTAAACAATCATGGCCAGATGCCTCTCTTTGCACGCCTGGGACTTATACTTTTAAAAGGCATCTTAAAAAAAAAAAACCAAAAACAAGAGCGTCCTTCCTTCAAGCCCCCTCCTTCTGCTTCGCGCCCCGATGCTGATCGTTTCTGGGATTGTCTGCTCTTGGCTCTGATCGTCTGCACTGTGTAACTATTAATTGCTACCTACGCTGACACGGTGCCCATCTGTATTGGTCCAGGTTCCATTGTAAGCTCCTTAGGGCAGGGCCTGAGTTATGGGACTCAGCGGGAACGCTGGTGGATCGGGCTATGGCTTTCTGGCCAGCGCTGTTTGTTGTTTTGGAACCTAGCCTGGGATGAGTTCCTGCGGGGGCTGGCAGCCCACGCTGCGCCATTCCAGGCAGCGCTCCCTGAACTCGCACAAGGAACAGATTTCTTCCCCTCCCCTAGTCCCAGGAGACAGTCCCAGAGCTGCGGGTTTATCTCCTGCATTGCCAGCAAGGACAGCGCTCGCCTTGGCATTCCCCTCCGTCTGAGCCCGGGCTGAGCGGGCCCAGTTCTGAACCCAGCCAGTTGGTGGGGCCTGACAGACCAGAGACCATGCTGCCCTGGGAACTTCTGCTGGGCCGGGCTGGACTGTCCTGGGCCGGGGATGGCGGTGCTGCTTGGTGCTCAGCCCGCCCCTTTCAGTGGAGATCTCGGCGCTCTTCTCACACGTGGGTGCCTGCGGCCTGCGAAGGGCCAGTGACGCGCCCAGATGAGCTGGAGACCAGCACGCGAGTCGCTATGGCAGGCTCACCCGCCTAGGGCCAGATCTTCATCCACATCTGGGGCCAGGTGTTCCAAAGTGCCCAGCCCCGGTCATGACACTGGCGGCCCGATTTTCACAAGAGCTCGACAAGTGCTAGCAGGGCCCGGCTGGTAAGTGGTGTGGTTGACTGGGGCCCTGGAGACCGACCCTCCTGCTCAGTTCGGGGCTGTGAGGGGTGCGTGTGTCAGGTGCGAGTAGCTCCCATTGCCGGTGCTTGCTCTGCACCTCTTGGGTGTCTCAGTAGAGCCTCGTGCAGGGATTGTGAGGCAGCCCTTATTAGCCGCGCTAGAATGCACTCTGCTCCCTTGAAAACAGATGGGCAGGGGCTGCCGTTTCGCTCCTGGAGAGAAGGAAATAGGCATTCCTGGAGCTGGGCCCAAACGAGCAGCATGGTTCCACGCACTCTCTGCAGCCGGCCCTTCTCCACGCCACCGTGCTGCTCCGTCCTGTGGCCAACCCTTCACCCAGCTCTCATAGCAGAGCTACAGCCGGGGTCTTTCTTGGTGTCTGCCGCCTGCATTCAGGCACCGACACCCAGCGAGGCTCAGCACCTCCCCAGGCCAGAGCAATGTGCGAAACAGCTGAGAGGGGAAAGTTCGCTCCAGTTAGATGGAAAGCCCCAACTCCAAGTATCTAGCAGCAGCTCCATCCAAAATGCATTCTCTCTCTCTCCCTCCGCCCCACTGGACCCAGCACTGTCTACCCCGTGCTAGGACATTGGTGCACCACTGGCAGATGCAATTATCCAGTCACATCCTGTAGCACACAGGTGCTCCTTGGAGGCCTCCCATCCAGAATAGAGGAGTCACTGTTGCCAGCTCTCGTGATTTTGTCATGAGTCTCATGGTAATTGGTTTTTTCCCTAAAGCCCCAGCTCCTGGAGTCAAGTGGATCTGTGATGATTCCAGCCTTCATTCTTAAAGGAAAAGTAAGCTTCTAGCCCTCGTGGCTGTGGAGAAAACTTCAAAATGTGACCCCAGTCCACCCTAAAGGGTCAAAAAGCAGAAGGCAAATAAAAAGAACAGCAAATCTAGTATTTTTACATAACCTGGTGATTTTAAAGCCAATCTCATGATTTTTGGAGAGCCGGACTCATGATTTTGGAACCTTTGGGGTTGACAACGTTGCAGCATTACCAAATGTGTGTTGAGGGTCCTGGTCTGGTTTTCTGGAGCGTACAGCTGCAGGAGAGCAGCCACTGCAAGGAAGATGGGATAAAGCTGAGATGAATACGAAGGAAAGCTTTCTTCAGGGCTTACTTTGTACGCCCGGGTCTGCAGGATGGTGAGAATTCATTTGCACCAGGTGAAATTATTTGTCTTTAAGCAGAAAGGGCCAGGAAATCTTCTCCAGTCTCATCCTTAGACGCATGCGGATACCATCTGAGCAGAACCTCAGCTCAAGAGTGTGGAAAGCACTAAATGGGCCATGTTAGACTGGTTCTTTGTGTATGGAAGGATCAAACGGGGCCCCAGAGTGAGTGGACGCTAGCCTGTGAACTTCAACAGAGCTGCAGGGATGACGGTAGCTCCAGGTTTGATTGCATCAGCGCACTGTTTTCAGGAGCGGAATCGTGATGGGAGTCAGGGGGACTTAGGAAGTTTCACAATCATTATCAGAGCACTACGAAAATACTCCCCCCAGGAGAACCTGCTGGAAATTGCTCTGTTCCTTGTGAAACCAGGAACCTGACAAAATAAACCTGACAAAATAAACCCCATGGCTCTGAAAGGCTAGCTTGGGTGCCAGGTGGTGTCTGAGGAGGGTTACACTTATTAGCCTTTCTGGAGCATGTACACAGATTTGATTTGCCAAACAGCTCTATCTCTGTGCAGGGAGTTCTAACTTGCCGAGGTTAGTTTCTCATCAGGAGCGCCTTCCAAACAATAAAAGTTCAAATCCATCCACCTACTCACCTACCCACTCACCCTTCAGCCTGAGCTGTGCTGTGCTCGGTGCCAGCGTGCCGGAACTGGTGAGCTCTTCCCATTTTTATTCTAAAACCCATTTGAAATAATCATGTTTTTCTGAGGGTGGAAAGAGGCACTTATGTAAAATTAACATCTCCATTAATATCTGCACACAGCAAGGTAATTGGAAAGCCTCCCTCATTATTGTAGGCCAAATTAGTCCCAAAGAAAGTGCTAACAAAGTATTTTCTACCATGCTAATTCATTAAAAACAGGATGCCAATGTCCCGGCATAGTGGGAGGGGTTGCGGCACTTCTGGAAGTGCCATCTTCCAGATGAGATATAAAATTGAGGGCCTGACCACATGTGGATTAATCCCAAGACATTTTTCATGGGAGCAAGGCCATTAGCTCTGGTGACTTGGCCAAATTCCAGCTAGCAAATTACAGTCCGCTGGCCTAAACTCCCCCTTCAGTTTCAACTGGATACAAAACTCTTCACCTCCTGTCTAAATGGTTTTGTCGCATTCCTGTGCGCTGTTACAGTGCACACTGGCTGGCTAACCTGGCTGTTTTTTATCTATCGCACCTCTCGTGGTTGTGTCTCAGTGTGTTCAGGGGCACTGATGGGAATCATTGGGGCTGCAGTTATTCACGCCGTCATCACCTTTCGGCTGGGCTATATATCCGGGCATGACGCTTCAGTGCTTAGGAAACTGCAGCTGGCAGAGACCGCTGCCACGTCTCCTCAGCAATGCTGGCTAGAGGGAACACATCACACCTGTCTAGACTAGCGAGTCAAGTTCAAGGCCTTGCTCCTTACCTTCAAGGCGCTCCATGGCCAGGGTATCTAAGAGAGCGTCTGAATCTCAGGGATGAGGACGGTGGGTGATAATGTCTCTTCTCTGGCACAGGGGAGCTCTCTGCATAAGGGTAAAGCTCATCCATGACGCAGGAGACACAGCTTTCTCAGGAGGCTTGTGCTAGGCTCTGGAATGGGCTCCCCCAGAAACTAAGAGCTCTTCTGCTTTTGAGTGAGGGACTTGTAGGATGTTGGCCAATCTCAAAGATGCCATTGCAAGGAACTGTGATGCAATTTGCATCCTGTAATGCATTCGCCCTTGTTGTCAGCTGGCGTTTAGTGCTTGTCAGCTGTTGGCTGCATGCGTGTCCCCATGTATGTGTTGTCTTGGCTTCGTGCAGCAACAGAGACAGCGCTCACGAGTGAATGAATTGACTTGGCCATGGATCCGCTGAGCAACGAAGGCACCTGGCCAGGTTTATGGCAGTGGAGCACAATGAGAAGCGACCTATATCTTACAAGTACACTTAGACGAGTGCCCTTTTGCAATGGAATGGCCAGTTAACGGTGGGACTTGTTATCCCGTTATCCCCCCAGCTGGACAAAATCGTTCCTTCTGACACCCTCTTTTGTACGCTGTTATGGACAGTTTCGTTCTGCCCCTTTGATGCAGGTAGTTATCGCCCTCTTGGCGTAGTCTGATATTACTCAGACCTTGCACTCAGTGGTTCGGGCAAAACATCTCTAGTCATCATATTAAGAAGATGTTTCTATCCATTAAAGTGTCATTGGAGGGGGTCAGGTGCCCCTTGTTATCTCTTTGGTGTTAGGGTGTCCTGGCACCTTCTGTTTCTGAGGTGTATTTTTAGACCTTTACACCTACTACTGTTCTGGAAATAGGCATATTTACAGCATCAGCTCATGTCTTGTCTGTGAGGTTGTAAGGTCACAGCCTGACTCCTGCTAACTTGGCTTTATGACAGGCTTGGCCAATCGTTCAGCTTAGGCCTTCTGTCGTGGCCCATTCCACTAGGCCTCAGGCCTCATTCCTGGCCTGTTACGCTAGGCCTCTGGTTCCAAGCTCTCGCTTTCTACCACATTCCCCCACCTTTTGTCTTTTTATGGGGAGGATGTTTTCCCATCATCCCAAAAAGCACAGGGTATAGACAGCAGGTAACCCAGTGGGCTAACCACCCTTCTGTTTCCATCCACGCATTCATGCCCCATCTGTCCCTTAGTCTGCACGTTCCCTCGTTCAACTGATGGACAGACTTCACTGACCAATTTTTAGTACGCCCTTATGGTGGGCCTGGGAATGTTAGGTCGGGGACTTTGATTGAGGGATGTCATTTTATGACTGAGCCTTGGGGCACTCCCAAATAATTAATGTATATATGGATAATATGGATATATCTGTGTGTGTGTGGGCAGTATGTATGTGTACATATAACACCACCTTACATTTCCTTTTTCAATCTGGTGTTATAGTTTAACCCTTTCACTTTGGTACCACAGATAGCAACATACTTCTATTGCGGCAATTACAGTTGCCGTCTGGATTATCATTAGTAGTAGGGTAAGTATTTTCCAAGCTCTGGTATGGGCATTATTACAGTATATACTGCAGAGCTATGTACATAAGATGCGAAACAGAAATTTGGAGTAGTGACCTTACAAATAAGGCCTTTATATATTAATTCCTTGTGATTAGTTACTTACATTGTACTGTCTATCCATATTATAAGTTCCCCTTCCTGCTGGCTATTACCCGCCGGTAATCTTTGCTGAGCAGAAAACAGGAACGGCGAGCTTCTCTGTTCCATTGGTTGTATTGCTCTGTGAGATACCAGAAGTTGACGGAGACCTGGTTGTTTTTGTATAGATGCCTACTGAATGGACAGTAACCAATATATTGAATTGCTGTGTCAGGATTTAGTAGTGGTACCCAGACACGGATCAAGATTGTTTTGAGTAACATGTGCCTTAGTTAGGATGCCCCAAATTATGACCAGTGCTAAGAGGGGGGTTAGTTTGTAGTTACATGTAACTTAACCCTTTTCTTTTTTTATCCAGTTTGATTTTTCCTTGCCATTATGTGGTTTGCTGCTATTGGTTTGTTAATTTTTACCTGTGGGTTGGTGATACAATTTAACAATGCTATGCACATTGTAAATGGTGTACAGCATTACAGCAATTACACAACAATGCAGTGAAATAATACAGTAATAATAAAGTTGCTTTTACACAGCAGCCAAATTCAAATTAAATGACCTATTAACCTGGTCCAGCTAGTGGTTTTCTAGCTGATTGCTAACTTAGTTGTCCATATGTGGTGTACTGAGGTGTATACCAGACCAGTCTGTTATTTTTAAAGTACTTTTTTTTTTTCTTGCTGCCTGGGGTTTCTTCACTGTGTACTGATATCTTCTGGTGTCTCTGGGATATGATATCTTCTGGTGCCTTTTGTCTATGGGAAGCAACCTTAAACAGCTTAAGTTAGTTACCATAATACAATTTTTGCATGTTTGTTTTACATTCTTTTACAGCTCTCACTTTCTATGACAGCTCTGATGTCAGGATGCCATGTCCCATGAAGCAGAGACCCTGAATCCACTACTAGCAGATAGACGCATAGGAGCCATCAGCTGGAAGGCATCCACTGGACGTTTTCTCCTAGACATTTTGGCGCAGACCCAGAGGAGAGGATGATGCACTTTCTCCACAGGAATTAAAGGGAGGTTTCTGTTTTTGTTTGAGCCTTTTTTTGGTTTTAATCCGTAACATGGTTCATATGGTGTCTCCCCGCTAATAGGTTTAGGATTACTGGAATATGCAGAAATCCAGTGCCTGGCTGTCACTCTGTTCGGTGTGGTAAGGTGATTTCATTAGGATTTAGGTTGAGAGGGCAGAGTCTTTCTGTTTTTCTCTCTTTTTGTAGCTATTATTTTTATTCAATTACCTTAGCAATTCATGGAACTTCAAACACATTTCAACTGCACAGCCTAAATGCTGTAGGATTGCCTTATTTAAAAAGGAAAAAGAAAAAAAGAAAGCTACTTCCTAATGGAATTACTGAAAGGGGCTTTTTAATTAAAAACAAAAAGTTGGGGACAGGTTCTATCCATAATTCAGTGCTTCCGTAGGTAATATCTGCCTGTGCTTCAATTTTAATATATTTTATGTATTATTAATGCTGTGATCTATATTATTCTAATCTGGTGTGGAGGGCTAAGCTGTCTCTACAGGTAGAGTTGTAAATATTTACACTCCATAATGCTTCCAACTTGTCAGAGGGATCTCAGAGTGCTTTAAGTCTGACTCCAGGATTTATCATTAAAATTTAAGTGTGTGCCTCTTTGAGTGTAATTAAAATTCAGAGGTGGCTGGGTGTGCACGTGCTGAGAGGAGAGAGGGGACAAAAAGGTGCAACAAGGAGCAATTCTGGCAAGGTGGGAGGTGAAAGGAGAGGTGGAAAATACGTCAGGAAAAGCAACATGCAGCAGGGAAGACAATTTCTTCCTTTCCGCTTTGTTCTCTGGGAGCAGCACAGCACCCGTTTTTACACTCAGACGTGACTTTGTCCCGCAGACAATAAGGCCCGGTCCACACTTACCTTTGCGATTCGGCAGCAGTCGACGGGAGATACGCAAGTGATGTAAATCACTTGCGTATCTCCTGTCGACTTTGCAGCGTCCCCTCTGCGTGCCGTCCACACTGCGCTGCATCAAAGCTGCATTGACTGAATGGGTCTACACAGACCACTCAGCCGATCCAGAGCGGTCGATCTGATGGCGGCAAATTTCCTGCTGTCAGAGTGGACCTAGCCTAACTGGGTGTTATTGCACTTCTGTTTGTTCCGCCAGTTTGTTATTGTCCGTCCAGGTGGCGAAATCTCCAACCCGAGGTTCCAGAAGGTTTTGTGCCTGCTGCAGAAAGGCGCTCACTAGTGTTTGAAGCGCCACCTGCTATTCTTTCTGGTTGCATCCGGTGTTTTGGGTAATTCCTGGAAGACAAGCGCCCTCATCCCAAAAAATCACCATCACTTCTTTTACCAAGGGGCTGGGCTTTTGGAAGAATTCAGCCCCTGGTTAGACACCAAAAGCAGTGCCCAGATTTCAGGAAGCGCTCAGCACTTTGGGCTGGATGCTTGTGGGGCATGAAACTTTTCTGACAACCTGGCTCTTACTGGCTTCCTTATTAGCAGCCTCATCAGAGAGGCCAAGATTGACCAAACCCTGCAAGGGAGAGGTGCCGAGGTGGGAAAAATCTGCTGACGCTGATGAACCTGTTCTGCGCTCTCCAGAGGTGTCCATCCAGCCCGTTCTGCTGTGCTAAGCAGCGTGGCTTACTACCATCACCCACTGGTGTTAGAAGATTGGGAGTCTGGGAGCAGGAAAGGTGAGAGAAGATGCTGCACACAATGAGCTAAGGCAGGGAAGGGACTCAATGGGCATCAGGAATGCAGCAAGAACCAAACTGGACAGGCTGGATGGGAAGGAAGGCTCGAGTGAAACTAAGATCCGTGTGAGGCTGAGCGGTGGAGTCGTGCGTGGAAGAGGGAACGAAGGGAATTCAGTGGAGCTGCAAGGCTGGGGCTCTGCCGTCCCTGAGCAGCGTGGACAGAAGTGATTCCTTCCAGTGAGATGCCCAGAGCCTGCCTGAGCATGTCACGCAGCATCGCGGCCGAATGGCTTTGCCAGCAGACAGAACTGACAGACCATCCTGCAGAGGCTGTGTGGCCTCCCCTGCTGCCAAGGGGAGCGATCCCTGCCATCTCTTTGCTTTTCCCAGCCTGGCAAGCTGACCCCAGCTCAGCACCTTTGCCTTGGGAGACTGTTCTGGTGAAACTCACCAGAAAGTTGGGTCATTCTTTCCCCAGTGGGTCTAGTCAGATTTGCTGATTCTGGGAGGCTGCTTGCACTGCCCCTCTGTGAGCAGGGAGGATTGAGACGGATCGAGCAGGGCGGGCCGTCTGGCACCTTTCACCGGCACTAAATCCACACGCACGCTTTTAAAGGTTAATAGCCGGCCCAGAAGCATTTCCGTTCTCGCTCCGCTCTCCTGGGAAGACAGGCAGTGAGGTTTTATTAGTTTCCCGAGTCAGGGCCTGCAGTGATCCCTCTCTCTTTCCAGTGGAGCAGCCCAGGAATAGCTCCCGGGTGGGTGAGATCAGGCCACAGTAGGACAGCAGCTCGGCATAGTGCAGCTGCCCCTGTTAGCTGCACATGGAGATCTTTTTGCAGGGAGTGACAGGGTACTTTGCTCAAGCAGAGCTCCTGCCTCCCAGAATTCCCAGGCCCCGAGGACTCCCTTTGCCGGATGAAGGAATGAATCAAGGACAGCTGATCTGCATCTCTGCTCTGAGGTGCGCAGGCTGCGGGAGCAGGAGCCATGGGGAAGGATGCACGATGTCAGCACAGGGCTGAGTCTCTAGGGAGTGGGACGCGCTAGTGCGTAGGCTTCTGGTGGATCGAGTGTGTCTTTGTACACTGGAAACCGTCTTGTCAGAACAGCTGAGCTGGATCGTCCTGCAATGCCCAATCCATAGGGCCCAGGCCCATTTCCTATGGTCTGTGCTGGATGATGTGCTGGTGGATCTGGGCAGGGCAAAGGGATGGAGGGGCCTACTAGGCTAAGCTAAATTAAAATAATGAAGTGGCAGAGACGTGACTCATTTAATAACCACTTAAAGGAGGGTAATAGAATTAATGCCGCCCAACATATGTTTAGGGAAGATAGATCTTGTCAAACTAACTTGATATCACTTTTTGAAGAGATTCCAGGTTTGATTGATAAAGGTAATCGTGTTGATGTAATATCCTCAGACTTCTGTAAGGTGTCTGGCTTGGTACCTCCTGACATTTTGATTAAGAAACTAGAACCATTCAAAATGAACACGGCACACATTAATTAGATTAAAAATCGGCTAACAGATCAGTGACAACATTTCACTGGAAATGTGGAATCAGCACCGAGTGGCTGTGTCTCTAGTGGTGTCCTGCAGGCCGGATGCTGTTTCATATTTCTATCAGTGACCTGGAAGAAAACATAAGCTCATCACTGATAAAGTTTGCAGATGGCACAAAGATTGGGAGAGTGATGAAGAGGGCAAGGCACTGACGCAGCGTGATCTAGGCTGCTTGGTAAACTGGGCACGAGCAAACAACATGCTTTTTAGTACAGTGGATTGTAAAGTCAGACATCTAGGAACAGAGGATGTAGGTCATACTTACAGGATAGCAGCTTCTATCCTGGGAAGCAGTGACTCTGGAAAGGATTTGGGGGTCATGGTGGATAATCAGCTGGACAGGAACTCCCAGTACAAGTTTCCAAAGGGTTAATGCAAACCTTGGATGTATAAGCAAGGGAAGCTCAAGTAGGAATAGGAAGGTTATTTTGCCTCGGTATGTGGCACTGGTGAAACCGCTGCTGGAATAATGTGTCCGGTTCTGGTGCCCACAATTCAAGAAGGTTGTTGATAAATTGGAGAGGGTGCAAAGAAGAGCCATGAAAATGAGTAAAGGGTTGGAAAACCTGCCTTAGAGTGATAGGCTCAAGACGCTGACCAACTTAGCAAGGAGGCGGTTAAGAGCTAATGATCACAGTCTATAAGTACCTATGTGTAGAACAGAAATTTGATATCAGGCGGTTCCTCGGTCTAGCACACAAGGATAATACAAGACCCAGGGCCTGGAAGTGGAAGCTGGACGAATGCAGACTAGAGATAAGGTGTGCATTTCGCACAGCGGGGGGTAATTAACCATGGGAACAACTTAGCAAGGGGCGTGCTGGATTGTGCATCACTGACCATTTTAAAATCAATTTTGGGTGTCTGTCTAAAAGATCTTCTCTAGTTCAACCAGGAATTAATTCAGGGAAAGCCTTTGGCCTGGGCTATACGGGAGGAGAGACTAGATGGTCACGGTGGTCCTTTCTGGCCTGGGTGTCTCTGAAGTTGCCCCTTCCTGTGGCTGCTGGGAGGCAGTATGTGCCAATGGATGCATCAGCAACTGAAGCAGCCCTGCGGGATTGATCTGGAGCTCATCCTGCGCTGCATCTTTATAGGGAGGCTTTTTACGAGGGGCCTTTAAAGGCTGGTTTATGGGTTGTTTTACCACCTGTGTGTACGAGCCGGGGAGGGCAGAAGGGGTCTCCAGAGAGGGGTGTGCAAAGAGCATCAATAAACAGCCTTAAACTGCCCTTGATCCTGTGTGGTTTGTAATTAAAATGAGCTGGTTCAGAGCCACTCCCTGGGAGTGCAGCTGCAGCTGTCTCCGTGAGAAAACACAGCTGGGTTAGGTGCTTCGCTGGAGTCCCATACGTGGCAGTGCCATGTCCTGGATGATGAGACCTGGCTCTGGTGTAATGAGGAGGCAGTGAGGGGCGCAGGTTTGCATGAGAGAGAGGCCTTCAAGCAGAACGTGACATTTCACAGGCTCCCGTGAGAGGGATGACCCGGGAAAGCAAACATCCCAGGGACACTAGTCAAAAGCCAATCTTGAGAGCCCCTGTGACATCAGACCCGCACATTGCTGGGAAGCACACAGGGTTTGGAAAACAGACGCACACACAGATACAGGGACACACAGATACACACACACACACACACAGACATTCACACGTGCACACACGGATACCCACAGACATTCACACAGATACATGCACACACGGATACCCACAGACATTCACACAGATACATGCACACGGATACACACACATTCACACAGATACATGCACACACGGATACACACACAGTCGAATGGGATTAGGCCACTTTCTAGCTGCTCCCAGGGGATGTTTGGTCCTATCACAGAGTCAACAGACAGCTCAGGGCAGGAGTCGGGGGTGCTTTGCCGGGGGGACTGGAGCCCTAGGAGGGGCTGAATGGCAGCAGCAGAGCTGGGGTTGGGGAGCCCAGGCCTGGACTAGAGAGGGGAGCTGCACCGAGGTGCATTGGCAGAGTTGTGTGGCAGGAGGCCCAGGACTAGCCAAGCAGGCAGGGGGCTGGGGGTGGGTCAGGACAGAGCTGTCTGCGCGGTGTGGGGGAAAGGGAGCTCAGGACTGGAGTGACAAGGGTGGCAGAAGCTGAGAATAGGGCTGAGGATATCGGCAGAGCTCTGTGTGTGTGAGGACAAGAGGAGCAGCAAGGGGCTGTAGGTCATGACTCAGATGCAGAAGCGCAGCTGGGAGGGGGGTACCCCAGGAGCCTGAATAGCACAGGGCAGCTGAGAGCTCAGGCCGTCATGCTTGTAAACGAGGCTCATGAAATACAGCCACTGCCGGTCTGCAAGCCCAAACGGCAAAGCCTGACAGCCACGCGAGCCAATGGCTGGCAAAAACACCTCCCGCTTCCCAAATCCAAAGCGCTTGAGCTGCAGAGACAGCCTCAAGCCACAACTGTCAGAGCCAAACTAAACATCCCTCAACCCCTCTCTAATAAGCAGCTCTGCAGAAAAGTTTTGTCCCCCTCTCTACGGATGGGGAAACTGAGGCAGGGAGGGAATGTGATTTAGCCTGGGCCAGGGGGAGTTAGTGTCACAGCAGGGATTAGTAATGCTGTGGGGAGCAGCCCGGGAGCTGTAGAATGGGAGTGGGCAGCAGACTGGTGCTAATACCTCCTGATACATGAACCACAGCAGGTTTGGGTTCACACCCTTCCTTGCGCACACACACACTGCAGGGACAGACCTGGGAAAATCCCCCTCCCCCCTTTTTTTTAAATGTTAGTTTTCTTTGTTCCGCTTTGGTCCTGTGGTCTCGTGAGAGTGCAGTTGAGGAAAAAGCTGCATTTAAAAAGAGCGGTCCTGTTTGTTTAAATCTGCAATGCATTGTGGGATTGATTTTAGCTATATAAAGGGCTTTTGCGTGCCCAGCCCCGCTTAGCCCTCAGCTGGGGCTGAGGCGGGCGTGGCTGCAGGGGGCTGATCCTGGTCTGGGGTTGCCATGTTGAGGGAATTCTCCTGGATGGAGCCTTGCTCTGCCTCGCCCAGCCTGTTCTCCGTGCGCTTTTTGCCGTGTTTATAGCCAGAGAAACCCCTTGTAAGCCCCGCCTCTCGCTGCCTTCCCGGGGCTGGTTTCTGAAAGGCGGGAGCGTGGCTCTGGGGTGCTGGCTGGGGGGCACGCGCTGGGCCTGGCATGTGTCAGCAGTGCTGGGCTGGTGGCAGCAGGGCCTGTGCGTTGGCAGACACGCCCGGACTCTCCCCAGCTATCAGCTGGTAGCTCCTAACCCTGCTCAGGGCTATGGCAGGCGGGGGCGGCCTGGTGAGGTGCGGCTGGAGAGAGGGATTCCCTTCCCTTCTGGGGCTGGAGGGGGTGGTAGGAGCAGAGCCGGTGCTGGGCAGGAGGCTCCACGACCAGTCTCCAGAAAGCACGTCCGTCTCCGGCACAGGGGCCGCCCTGAAATTGGGCCAGGCTGGCTCCTGCCGTGTTGCTGGTCAGCAGCAAGAGGGTCCAAGCTTGCGTCTGCCCATTTCCACTTTATATCAATACACTTGTTGCTTTGTATTAGGGCAGCGCCTCCAGGCTCCAGCCCAGGGACCAATAGCGTATTGGGCTGCATTAGTAGAAGCATTGCCAGCAGATGGAGGGAATAGATTATTCCCCTCTATTCGGCACTGGTGAGGCCACATTTGGAGTATTGTGTCCAGTTTTGGGCCCCCCACTACAAAAAGGATGTGGACAAGTTGGAGCGGGTCCAGAGGAGGGCAAAAAAAATAAGGGGGCTGGAGCGCAAGACTGAGTTGAGGCTGAGGGAACTAGGCTTGTTTAGTCTGCAGAAGAGAAGAATGAGGGGGGATTTGATAGGAACCTTTAACTGCCTGAAAGGGGGTTCCAGGGAGGATGGAGCTAGGCTGTTCTCAGTGGTGGCAGATGACAGAACAAGGAGCAATGGTCTCAAGTTGCAGTGGGGGAGGTCTAGGTTGGACATTAGGAAAAGCTTTTTCACTCAGAGGGTGGTGAAGCACAGGAGTGGGTTACCTAGGGAGGTGGTGGAGTCTCCATCTTCAGAGGTTTTTAAGCTGTGGCTTGACAAAACCCTGGCTGGGATGATTTAGCTGAGGTTAGTCCTGCTTTGACTAGATATCTCCTGAAGTCCCTTCCAACTCTAATCTTCTATGAGTCTATGACGCTAGGTGCTGCCCTAGTACAGAGTAAGAAAGTCCTAGCTTCCCCTCCTCCCATTGCTTAGCATCTAAATAGACAAGACAGACTAGGGGTGGGGGAGGAAACTGAGGCACAGAGACGTGACTTGCCCTAGGTCACAGAGCAGTGTGGAGAATAGAGGTAGGGCTGAGGATAGAAGCTAATCCCTCCAGCCCCAGTCACGTGTCCCACCAATTGCATTAGGGTTCCCAGACTTCTGCCAGCTGTCTCCCCTTTTTGGCAAATTAAATCCTCTGCTGCCTGGCCACGTGCTGTAAAAAGCTCACCTGTCGCGAGCCTCCCTGGTGGTTGCTACTCTGGGCACGGGGAAGTAGGTAGGAGTGCATCCTCAGTGGTCTCCGAGTTAGCACCCCTGGGGTGTGAACCGCCAGCGAGGCTTCTCTGGATATATCCCTGCTAATTACTTCCCTGGCACTGCAGGGGCCTTGGGCCTGGTGGCATCTCGGTGTCTCCTGTCCTCTGCGTGTGGCACACCAGCCTTGTCTCCTAAGGGCTGAAATGTTTTAGATTAAAGTCTTTGGGCTCAAGACAGGGGTCAGCGGGTGAGAGTCTCTGGCCACGGAAGGTCAGGCTAGGCGGTCGGATGGTCCCCTCTGGTCGCAGAACCAGTTAAACAAACAGGCCAGTTCCCACCTCAGAGCTTGGTCTTCCAGCTCTGGGAAACGTCTTTGTGTCAGTTACACTCGCTTCACCGTTTGATGCTTGGCTCTGCAGCGGCTCGGGGAAATGCCTGGCAGTTCAATCGATTGGCATCCACAAGGCAGTGCCCTTCCCACTGGGCCAGCCCACTGTGGGGCAAACCCTGCCCAGATGCTGTGGCAGCAGCCTGTCCAAGTCAGTGTGTGATGGGAGAGAAATAGCACTGCCTTCCACTCTCCTCGCTGCCCCAGCTCCCCGGACAGCCTGGGCTCCACACAGCCTGCTCCCTCTTGCTTCCCAGGCTGCAAACATGGGGTGGTGGGAGAATTTAACCTGTGCACTGTGCAGCTCCAGCTGTTGGTCAGGCCTGGGCCAAACGTTTGCTTAGCCAGCTGTATCACTGGGTAACGAAATGCGCCTTTCCCAGGGTGCTGCTCCCTTGCGTGGCTGCTGCAGGGAAACCTCGGCTCTCCTTCCGGCTTGGAGCATGCTAAGGCTCCAAAGGCTGCGGCGGGCCCAGCTCAACCCCCCTTAAACCTGCCATCCTCACTGCTCGGCAACGCCAGCTAATAAAAACAAATGAACTTGTCTAAGCATTAATTTTCCTGCATCCAAACCTCCCAGCCGCCTGATGCTGGCGATGTCAGGAGCCAGGGGTTCTGGCATGTCGTAATGAGGCGCACGCGGCAGTAAAAGCACTTCTAATGGGATTAATCGACGGTAATTGTGGTTCGAGCCACAGCGCCATTAGCAGGAGAGCTGCCGGCCACTCATGGGCCCGGCGAGGCAGGGGCCCATTAAGTGACGATCTTAGAAAAGTTACAGCGTCCAGGGCTTGTTGCCTGAGAGCTTGGATGGCAGGTCGGGAGGCGGAGAGTGTTTCCAAAGCCAAAAGGCTGCTGGAGTGGGACACAGAAAGGGCTCCCTCCCAGCAGGGTCGGTGGAGGAGGGGAGTGAGTGGGGCGTCCCCAGGGGGAGCCGCTGGGCGCTGGGGCTGGAGAGCCACCGGGCCTGGCGTGCTTGAACTCCCACCTCTGAAAGGCAGCAGGGCTCTGAGCGGGAGCCAGGTTCTGCCCCCTGCACGGCTGCCGAATCGCACCTGACTGCCAAGCAAGGAGGGGTCTGGCCCACGGGCTCTGCCAGGCTGCCCCTCTCATTCAGCTCTGTCCCCGAGAATGTGTGCCCCTTGCTGACCCCAGAGGACTTCACTGTGATTGCATGCTGCTCAGCACTGGGGCGCCTGCGTCGGCGCGGGGCGGGCCCTCCTAGCTGAGCTGTGCTGGGGAAGCAGATGCATGAGGCCGGCCCAGCGAGCTGCCTCTTGGGCGGGTAGCCCCAACAGGAGCTGCTGTAGGGCTGCGTTCCAGCTGCTGCCTTAGGGAGGGAAGGGGATTGCAAAGAGCTGCCCTCTGCTTTCCCCCCATCAGAGCCTGCGCAGTGGGGAGTGCGAGGAGGATCCAGGGCCAGGCAGCTCCTCTCCCACCCTGCTCTTTCTCTGTCTCCCACTCTGGGCCGGCTGGAGCCTGCTCCATGGCCTCTTGGCCTTGTCTGCTTCTGGGGCCCTGGGCTGAGCCAGCTCCGTACAGACCAGTGGTGCCAGCTGGAAGGGGAGCGCCTGGCCTTGCCTTAGCACTCGGGGGCCAGATCTGGAAGCGGAGAGTTCGCTGCCTTATCTCGTCCCTCCAGTGACGGCCAGCCAGCGCTGGCTGGGGAAGGGGAGCTTGCGGCCTTCCTTCTGCTTGTTCGGACAGAGGAATGGAGCTCAGGTGCGCCCAAACTTTAACGGAGGTCGGGTTGCAAGTCGGGTCAGCCGCCCGCAGCCTGGTGCCAACGGAGATGGCTCCCGGTGCACGAAAGGAAGAAACCAACCCCACCCCCATTTTGTTTTTTCTTTAAAAAGCCCAGCTAGGGAGTGTCTATGGGGTGAGTGAAATGGGAGAGGAGAGGCGGGAAGGAAATGTAATGCCTTCTCCATTTAACTGCGCCTCACTCCATCGACTCTACCCGGGCGCGGGGAGTGTGGAGAAGCAGAGCTAACAAGGTGCTGATTGACTCTCTCTGGAACACTAAATATTACAGTGCGGCAGCCACTCCGGCGAGCTCCATTAAACCTCTTCAGCATGATGAAGGGGAATTTGCATAAAGACGGCATTGTTCCACCCCTCTAGGCACCAAATGAGTCTCTCTTCCAAGGAGAGGCGCCTCTCATTTCCTAGCTGGTGTCAAATTAATTCTGTTGGAGGTCTGCTCACCTGTGATTTCATTAAGGGGTAGGTGAAAGGGGAGAAATACAATTCAAATGAGATAATTAAAAACTCCGATTAGCAATTACACACGGAGCTGTGCCCTGAAAGCGGCTGCGTGCGGCGCGATCCCAGCGTTGGTAAAAGCTCGCATGTGTAGCCTGGTGGGACAGGGCGTGGGTTTGTTTGCCAGTGAGTCAGCATGAAACTTTTGTCAGTTGTGACAAGGTACAAACCCTGGCGTCTCTCTGTGAGCCTAGCCGTGAGCTCCCGTAACAAGCAAGCCTTCAGTGCCCGGCATTGGCTTTTTCTGTCAAGTTACAGCTGTCAGGGCCGTGCTCCTGATTAATGTGGGGGCAGGTCTGTAAAGTGTCTTTTGGGCCAGGGATCTAGAATTCCTTTGGCCGAGGACGCCACCAGCTGCCCGGGGCAGAAACCAGTTGCCACCAAAGGGGAAGGGCTGTCCTTCAAACAAAAAGCAGAGCCAGATCTAGGTTTCCGGAGGGGGCAGAGGAGGTTCCTTGTGATGGAAATTCCCAGTGGGATGTTGCAGCACTGAATAGAACAGTGGTGGTTACGCTGTCTTGTCTAGGAGACGTCCCATGACCCCCCCGCCTAGAATATTTGGTGAAACAATCAGATGGGAGACCCCTCTTGGTTGACGGTACCTAAGGGTGGCCTGCCCACTGCTTTTTGCAAGTGAGACATCAGCCAGAGTTGGGAGTGGGGCGGAGACAGGAGATCCCAGACCTGCTTGGATGCAGGGACATCACTGAGGGCTGCTTTTGCCTCACTAGCAGGTCGAGTGGCTGGTTCAGTGCTGCATTAGCAAGGGTTGCAGTGTCAGATGTGCTTGCATGAGGGCTGCCCCGTTGCCAAACCTTTCTTCATCCCGGTAGTTCAAATGCCCCTGTAGAAGGCATTTGCTGAGTCCTCTTCAGGCACATGTTTGTGGATCCCAGGCTGTCGGTTTCCAGGGACGTGCCATCGGCTATGATTTTGCCATGTAATTTATACAAGATGATGGTTTATGCAGGGTGTAATTCGCTGATTAAAAGGGTCCTTAACATCCGTTATAAAAGCAAATTATCCCATTGCTTGTGGCATCTGGAGTGAAGGATTTTGCACATTCCACATCCACTTCAGAATTAACGTTAATGGTCCATTCAGAGCCGCTCTGTGTGGAGTGGAGTCAGCCGCGCCTCCTCTTTCAAGGTCACATTTGCACGTTGCCCGGGTCTCGCTGCTCAGAAACGGGGCCCGAGACTCTGGGTTTGGATCCAGATCCAAACAGCTTCTGTGTTTGAGGCTGTTTGGACCCCAGGTATCAGAGAAGGGATCCAGCTGCAAAGTTTTGATCCAGACACACGGAAGCGTCTCCATAGGCTGCGGGTGCTGGATCAGGGGCCCCTATGCTGGGATTGTTCATTGTCCTGGGAATACACAAGGGTAGCCTTTTTGATCTTTCTCCCCCAACTGCCCAGCTGTTACATGGCCCCCATGCAACACTGCCTTGGCGGGGCTGTCTCATGACGTATGCAGCAGAGACTGGGTCGTTACCCGGATGGGAGATGTCTAAGGGCCACGAGGCACTGCATGACGTGCTGACGGGCTCGATAAGTGACCGTTGTCTGCCTGTGTCCTTACTGAACCAATATCTGCCATGACCTTAGGGGGTGCTGCGCGGCATCTTTGAGATGAGACAGAAAACCACAGTCCTGATCATTGAAGACCCCCTAGGAGGTTTCGCAAGAGCAGGGCTGTTGACCTGGATGCCCTAAGGAAACTGGATAACTGCATTCCCATAAACTAAATCCCCCCAGCACTTGCAAATGCCCACTGGGATTCTTCCTCACGTGCTGCCTGAAGCTGCAGTGCAGCATGGCCGTGCGCTTGGAAATGGCTGCTGTGATGGGGGGTGAAGTCCAGAGGGTTTTGTTACCAGTTTAAGTTTCCTAGGGATGAGAGGCCGTGGCAGAAATTCCAGAAAGGCAGAAAATTTCTATTGGGGGGGTCATATGATCAGACTGTGACCGGAAAGACCTTTGCTTCTGTGAGATTGGCCATCCCCCTGAGCAGATGCAAGTTGGTGGCACTTTATGGGCATTTGCACATTTAAGTGCCATTGACATCTCTGTGTCTCCCTTGCCTTTTCTTAGACCATGGGGATAATAACAGTCCCCTCCTTAGTTCTGGGAGGCTCCATCCATGTGGAGACTGAGATGAAAGGTGTGCCAGGAGGGCACGAGGATTCTCATTACCTCCAGCTCTTCCTGTCCCCGGAACGTTTTGGGAAGCTCCAGGCCGTGCTGACCTGCGTGTTCTGCTCGTGGAATATTTAAGAGCAGTAGGTGGGAGTGAATCACTTAAACACGCTGGCCTAGCTTGCATGCGTCGCTCCACTGGAAGTGGTGAAAGAGCTCGGGGGAAGGAGTTGACTTTAGGATCGCTAGGCTGCTCGACACCAGCTAAAGAGCTGGCCCTGGAACTTTGGAGGCTTTGCTGGACCTCTCCTTCCACATGGAGCTGGCCATACTGCTCACGGGGAAGCACGTGTTCGCTGGATCGGGCCCTTTGCACTGCTTGGGAAATGCTGGCCCGTGGGCTGTGGTTTTTTTGCTAATTTGTTAGTTCTTTGTGATGGTTCAGTTTTTAACAGGACGGGAGAGTTCGGCCCAGGGGCTGGTCTTGCCCCACTTGTAGCAGTGAGTGACTCTTGTTAGATCCTCAAACTGTGTGACCACTTGCCCAAGTCATAGAATCCTAGAAGATTAGGGTTGGAAGGGACCTCAGGAGGTCATCTAGTCCAACCCCCCTGCTCAAAGCAGGACCAACCCCACCTAAATCAGCCCACCCAGGGCTTTGTCAAGTCATGGTCGCCTGGTTTCTCCTTCCTAATTAGAGGTCATCTCCTTTAGAAACGGGAACAACACCTGCAGCAATCCCTGGGGCATTGACTCTTCAAGGGAGAAGGGAGGGTGGGATACAGGTTAGTGAGAGAGACCGAATATATTCAGGGCATTTACAGTCTTTCCTGTCCCTTTTTTTGCACTGGAGAGAGCATTAGAGTTGGGTTCACGTATGAACCCCATATTTAAGAATTGCTAGGTCCATTTCTGATGAATGGGAGGGAGGAGGGGAGAGCCCGTTACATTGATGGGCTAGCAGATCTACGTGCAGCAGCCCCTCGACCCCGTCCCAATGAGTAGTCGTGTGTCTATGTAGGACAGCTAGGTAAGCGTTGCCCGTAAGGAATGCTCATTTGCACATGAATACATTAAGTGGTGCATGAAGACATGCTGCATTGCGTGCAAAAACGCTGCTCGCACAAGTGTTTGCAGAGCAGCAAACCATCAAAAGTGTCCGAGCGCCGTCAGATCATCCCGTGCGTCAGGTAGCAGATGTCTTCCCAGACCAGCATTTGTGGTGACCCCCAGCTCGGCTTTTGTGATTGTCCCGCTGTGCACTGTCACCTGTTGATCCACGGTTCTGTATGAATGCAGCTCTGAGCGACACGACTACAAACCCATCCGTTTGCCAGCCGGCTGAGCTGGACACTTGTCTATTATCAGAACTACCCCAAACCACTAAAAAGTCCCATGAGGAGGGGAGCAGAGCCAGGAGAGCTTTCTCACACTCACTTCATCATTGTTGCTAGGGAAACCTCTTCCCTGGATCTGTATTTAATGTGTCTGTGTTCATAGGGCTGCATGTCTATCTCTCAGAAACTTCTTAAAAACCTGAGCTGGGGACAGACAAAGGCTGACAGGGAAGGAAGGATGAAATGGAGAGGCAAGACTTGGGGGACTTTGTCAGTTTGGAGTGTATGTTCTTTTGGTCCTTGATAAACAAAGTGCTGTTTTTCTGCTGCTGCATGTTCTTTCTGAACAGAGGGCGGTGCTGTGTATGGCCAATGCTGGGGGCCGGGTTTCTGTGTCCCTTTCCCCCACATCACTCACTTTCTCATTGTCTCTAGTTTAAATCATTTGCCTGAGAGAAGCCTCTCTCTTTGGCTGTCTCTCTCTGAACTGCTTCCCCACTGCTTCACCTTGTGTCGTTATTTACACTAGTGGATGTAAAATGCTTCCCAATCCGAATTCTGCTGGTGCCACTTTGCAGCCACAAAGCAAAATGGGTCTTTTCCAAATACTGCCATCGGAAACAACTTCAACATCTTTTTTGTGATTTAATTTTTTCCCCAGCTGTAGGTGTTCATTGGTCCTCTCTTCCGCTCTGCCTCCCGCCCTAATCCACCGGTCCTCAATCCTTCTGCGGGATTTCACATCACGTTCAAGGTCTTTCATATTAAGTTCAACGTGCTTGTCCTCACCGCCAGGGCCCTTCACAGAACCAATCAGTGGAGCGAATCATACCATGTGACTGACATCAAAACGAATCAGATAGCTCAGATTTAGAATATAGACTAGTTGCAAGCAACCAATTGCTGATGAACTACCAGCAGGCTAAGAATTATCTGGAGAGATTATTCAGGGAAGAAAGTCATACAACAAGTGATGTTGAGAAAATTGCAAATTGCTAATAGGCAATTGACAAACAGAAAAATGTCTGTTTCGCTCTGAATTCTCCACCCAGCTCTAAGCCAACCCACCTAGTATTCTCCATAGATTAATAGATTTAAAGGCCTGAAGAGACTATTCTGGTCATCTGATTTTACCTGCACAACATATGCCACAGGATTTCACTCAGTAATTCCAGCATCAAGACCACAACTTGTGGCTGAGTCACAGTGTATCTTCTAGCAAGACATCTAATCTTGATTTAAAGACTTTGAGGGAGAACCCAACACATCCCTTTGTAGTGGTGGAAATACAGATCCTCATGCCTTTACTTATTTTTCAAAAGACCCAAATTCTTCATCATGTGAAGTTTGGAACATCAGTATAGGAACAAAAAGAATCCTGACAATGATAATAGTCCATTAATAGACAGCAATGGTAGAATTATCAATAATAATGCAGAAAAGACAGAAGTGTATAATAAATATTTCTGCTCTGTATTTGGGGAAAAAACAGATGACATTGTCTCATCATAAGATGACGATAACACTATTTCCATTCCACTAGTATCCCTGGAGGATGTTAAATGGAAGTTACTGAAATTAGACATGTCTAAATCAGCAGGTCCAGATAACTTGCATCCAAGAATTTTAAAAGAGAAGCTCACTGAGACTGTTAATGTTGATTTTCAATAAATTTTGGAGTACTGGGGACATTCCAGATGACTGAAAAAAAGCTAATGTTGTGGCAATTTTTAAAAAGGGCAAACGGGATGACCTGAGTAATTATAGGCCGGTCAGCCTGACATTGATCCCCACACGGGACAGCGGAGCAGCTGACGCTGGACTTGATTATTAAAGAACTAAAGGAAGGTAATGTAGTTAATGCAAATCAACATGAGTTTATGGAAAATAGATCCTGTCAAACTAAGTTAATATCTTTTTTTGATGGGATTACAAGTTTGGTTAAAAAAAGGTAATAACGTTGACATAATATACTTAGATGTCTCTAAGGCATTTGACGTGGTATCACACGACATTTTGATTAAAAAACTAGAATGATATAAAATTCACACAACACACATGAAATGGATTAAAAACTGGCTAACTGATAGGACTCATATGTACCTGTAAACAGGGAATTGTCACCGAGCAGGTGTTTTTCCTGTGGGGTCCAGCACGCTTTGGTTCTTGGCCCAATGTTATTTAACATTTTTATCAATGACCTGGAAGTAAACGTGAAATCATCGTTGATAAAGTTTTCAGAAGACATAAAAACTGAAGTGGTAGATAATGAAGAGGCACTGATGCAGAGCGATATAGATCAGCTTATCCATTGGGCAAAAGCAAACTGTATGTGTTTTAATATGGTTAAATGTTAATGTATACATCTAGGAACAAAGAATATAGGCCATACTTACAGGATGGGGGTCACTGTCCTGGGAAGCAGTGACTCTGAAAAAGATTTGGCGTGGTGGATAATCAGCTGACTACGAGCTTCCAGTGCGATGCTTTGGCCAAAAGGGCTGATGGCATCTTTGGAAGCATAAACGGGGGAATCTTAAGAAGGTGTAGTAGAGTGGTTATTTTACCTTTGTGCTGGACACTGGTGCAACTGTTGCTGGTTCTGGTGTCCACAAGTCAAGTAAGATGTGGATAAATTGGAGAGGGTTCAGCAAAGAGCCACAAGAATGATTAAAAGATTAGAAAACCTGCCTTATAGTAGGCTGACCAGATGTCCTGATTTTATAGGGACAGTCCCAGTATTTGGAGTTTTTTCTTATATAGCTGTCTATTACTCCCCTCTGTCCCTATTTTTCACACTTGCTACCTGGTCACCCTACCTTATAGTGATGGACTCAAGGAGCTCAATCTATTTAGCTTAATATAGAGAAGGTTAAGGGTGTCTTGATTACAGTCTATGCAGGGAACATACATTTAACAATGGATTCTTTAATCTAGAGAAAGATATAACAAGATCCAGTGGCTGGAAGGTGAAGCTAGACAAATTCAGACTGGAACTAAAGCGTAAATCTTTAATGCTGAGAGTAATTAACCATTGGAACAATTGACCAAGGGTCATGGTGGATTCCCCATCACTGACAATTTTTAAATCAAGACTGGATGTTTTTCTCGAAGATCTGCTCAGGGAATTAGTTTGGAGCAGTTCTCAGGCCTATGTTATACAGGAGGTCAGACAAGGTGATCTCAGTGGTTCCTTCTGGCCCATTAATTTATATGTTGCTTTTTACCTGAACTGTAATTAATTTAGGCACCAATTCTGCAGCCAGATTTGCACTGGCACGGATTTGATTCCAAGATAAGGGTCATATATCGTAAGTTCTTTGGAGCATGGACTCTCTCTCTGTATTATGCTCAGAATACTGTCAGCACTCAATAACTGCTGCAAAAAATTAGTTCCCGTAATTAGAAATCTGAATCTCCTGCATTGATTTGTGGCTGCCTTTTGAATTTATTCCCTTGGAAGAAGCTCTCGCTATAGAAATCAAGGAATTATTGATGGCGTTGAACTCACTTGTAACCCTCTTTGGTGAAGTGCTTCATTGGATACATTTGTGTGATTCTTGCCTGATGTGAGAGAAGGATGGGTGGTGATGTTTGGACATATAAACCAAATTTTGCTTTCCATTACGCGTGGGTTCATCCCAGGGACCGCTGTGGATTTACACCAGTATAACTGGGACCAGGATTTTGGCCCTTTCATCTGTAAAGAGTTTAGATAGATACTAATGAAAATTTGATGATCTGCTACTCCTTAATAATGAAGTGGACAGATGCTTCTGGTTAAGAGACAGGTCTGGGACATCAGAGACCTGGGTTCAGTTCCTAGTTCTACCCCAGTCTCCCTGTGTGAGCCTGGGCCAGTCGCTTCATCTCTCTGGGCCTCAGCTTCCCCTCTGTAACATCAGGATACTGGTGCTCCCGTTCTCTCCATGTGTCTTCAGACTGAGCTCTTCGGGTCTATTACCCTGGACTGGAGACATGTCGTGTGTGTTACGCTTTTGAGGATCTCGCCCAGCCTGCGTTTTCTTAGCAGAGCATTTTGGACACACTGCACACCCCTTTAGCTTGGCTCCACCTTACTTCTTTCCGACAACTGATCCGTATGGCGTGTGCTTCTGAACGATCCAGCATTCTCCACAGTGGCCCGTTCTTTACCTGAAGTTTGCTCTTTCCCCTGCAAACTCTTGTTGGTCTGTTTTTGAACAGCTAGACGCATTCATTAACATCTGTAAGACAATTTACGCTTCCTTCTCTTGATCTCTTTATCCAAGATCCTCCTTGGTGAGCATTGCATTGAATACCTGATGTGATTTACAGATGGAGATTGATGGGAAACGTGTTCTAGGAATACTTTGCGTATGGCTCACTCGCTACCCCGTGACCATTTCTGGTCGTCAAGTCCAGCCACAGATCATGGGATCACTGCACTGGAAATATCAAATGCTTGCCCCAGTCTCCAGGCCACGTGTTACAGCTCAGAATTTTGTAAATGTTTCCTGCAAATGTTGACACCACCCGTGACTCATCCAACTTATTTCATGCTTCAGGCATCTGGCTGGGGAAACGCCATTGGGAGACATAGGTGACCAACCACAGGTGGATGATGATGTATCGTAAATAGTGGGCGTTCCAAACAGGAGCCAGCGAGAGGCCTTTTGGCTGAAGTCTGTTTGCATAAATAGTTGTAGGATGGTTTTGAAGAATAGGCCAATTGCATAGGCTGCTCATGGAGAACCGGTGGATAGAAAAGTGACTCACTTTCCTGTTCTAGTCCCAGGTTATTAGAAGAACTGAGATTTGATACCAAGGTTCCTATACACATTGGTACAGACACTGCAGGAGTATTGCCACACTAGCCAAGAAACTTTCCAGGCCTTGCCCCAGTATTCATGGGGGCTCTCTGTAAAACCTAGGGTGGATTCTTTGGGGCCTGCTTTTTTTCTGTGGAGACCATCCCCAGGACTTTGTAACCCATGTAAGACAAAGGAGACTTGATTTCCTGCCAGCTTGCTCGTAAATATTGTTCACAATACTCTCACTAGCCCCACTCATGTCAGGGTGATGCAAGGGCTCCTGGGACTGCACAGATAATGAAGTCATCAATGCTTTCCTGTTTCATTCCCAAACAAAGCCAGGAGCCTTGAAGCCTTCCCTTTGTTCTGCAGTCAACAGGCTGCGCTTTACTGGATCCAGATGTGGTCGTTAGGGCTAATGTATGCTGGATTTGCACATTTTACAGATGTGCCAGCATCCTTTGGACCCTTATCTGGATCATACAGAAAATAAATCCATGGCAATTCTATGGCTGCTTTATTGTTCTGTAGCTTTTCTCTGGCATTTCATCCTAGTTGCTTAACTCCTGGTTTCTCCTTCACCCTCTGTCCCTCCCAGTCACCCTCTCTCTTCATTCTTCTAGCAACTGTGTAATTGGTTACCTTAGCAGAGTCCACAGTGGCCCGGGTGGGATGTGCTCATCAGCTGGCAGCTTCCTTGCAGAACTGACCCTCTCCATACGTTGGGAGAAGACTCCCACAGAACAGAGCAGCAGACCTTGTACTGGACCCAGCTTCAGATTTATACTGGGAAGGGCCACCCAAGGTGGCTGGAAAACAACAGTCAGCTTGTGAATTCATGCTGGCTGCGGATTAGAACTGAAGGGTGACCTGTAGTGAAAGTTATGGGGACGAGAATTGCTTGTCTTCATCGGAGGGCAGGATAGGAAAAATTTCAGATCCAGAATTACACGGGCACACTCACGAGTTCCTGTCGGGGAGCACTGCGGGGGGAGAGAGGCTGGCTTCACAGTGAAGGTTCTGGTCTCAGGCTCAGGTGATCTGGGCTCAATTCTGAGCATGGCCACCAATTTAGCTTAGCTTCGTCATTTAGGGCCTGAGCAAAGGTCAAGGGGAACCTTCCCACTGACTGCAGTGGGCTTTGAGTCCGGCCCTGTGGGGCAGGGAGGAGCCACGGTGTCCACAGGAGCCCCAGCTGGAATGTAAAGTCCTTTGTAGTGCTGTTTAGTGTGGCCTTTCCTTACAGACTGCCTCTACGAGAAAGCTTACTCACAGGAACATATAAGCCACAGCCCCAGCCTTGTTTCCTTGCACAGGGTCATTCAGTTTCCATGAACGCCTGAGAATTTTTGCATGACTTTGCTACCAGCCAGTTCACTACAGGCCAACCCTCTCCCAGTTTTCCAACTATTCAGCTTGCCCAGAGTTCTGCTGCTTGATGCCTCCCTCACCACACCGGGCCGTGCGGGAGTGGGGAATGTCTGTGCTTGGCATCCGGGCATCTGGATTGCAATTGATTGAGGCTGTTCCAGAAGTCACACCCACGTGACCCAGTGAAACAATGAACAAAGAGCCCTGCCGGAGTGCGGGCAACACAGTTCCCCAGTAATCCCGGGGGGTTTGGCCATAGTGCCCTGCTGCCCACCCCTGCTGGTCCATCGTCCCCGGTTAGCTGCATTCCCTGGGCGGGAGAGCGGAGATGCTAGAGGCCTTGAAGCAGCCATGACAGCAGCATCCCACATCCCTCCTGCTCAGGTATTCTTGGTTGTTATTTATTTATTATTCATATTACCCTAGGACCTAGGAGCCAGGACCCTCGGTGCTGTAGGAGGACAGGACAAAAAGACGGTCCCTGCCCCAGAGAGCTGATGGGGACGTGCAAAGAAATAATGCGACAATATTGCCTAGTGTGATACACAGTGGTCTTGGCACACCCGTGACCTCACTGTTGCTGAGTTTTTGGTAGGGCTCATGACTGCATGTGGGGGAAGAACCCAGAGTTCCTGGCGCTAGCTTCTCTCTTCTGACTGTGCCGGTTTCTCCAGTTCTCCTGGAGTTTTCCTTTTCTCGTTTTGTTTTTTGGCCACTCCCTGAGCTTTGTCTCGTGGTTGAACGTTTCTTTCTTTCTTTTGGCTCCCTCGAGCTGGTCACTTTGGGCTCGTTTATACTTAAACACTCCGAGCAGCACAGCTCGATCGGTCCTGCTGTGCTGCTGTAAGAGTGCTTGGCTCTTGGCTGTGAGAGAGCGCTCCCACCGACGTACTAAAACCAGCTGATATGTTGGTGGGAGAGCATCTGTCCGCACTAGCGTTTATACCAGCAAAACATATGTCGCTCAGGGGGGTGTTTTTCACACCCTTGAGGGCCAGGGTCATCTCTGATGTGACTGCAGACGCCCCGCGATTAAACCAGCACTGCCATGAGCTGGCCTGTGTGGTGGGACCCCACCATCTGCTCCTCCCCTTTCCCAGGGTCTTCAGTGCTTTTAAACTTCTCTTCAGATACTCCCAGGCGTTGCAGTGAAGGTTTGGGTCACAGGCTCTATTCTTTGCTGAACCCTTGGCTCCTCCCTCAGGCTCCCACTGGGGGCTCTGGCCGTGGTGCTGAATGAATCACGGGTAACTCCCAGCGTCGCTTGGGCCCTAACTCTGAAGTCAATGGGAATCACAGGCCCTGGAGATGCTCTACACTGTGTCAATGGGACCAGCAGGCCCATGAGGTGCTCTACACTGCTCGAGGCCTTGACACATGGTGCCAGCTCATGAGATCACTGCTCTGGGACAGGTGTTTCAGTCCAAAGGCCTTGCTCTATTCCAGGGCATGACTGCAAACACCCCTTTTCATCCAGCACAAGTGGAGTTGGTCTCTGTGATGATTAGGGGCTGTTTTTTCTAGTGTCATCTGACTTTCCTATACCTAGCGATTCATCCCCCAGACTGCCCTCTGCTTTCTCATCTCTCATTCCCCAGCAGCTGTGACAGTCCTTGCTTCCTGTTAATCGCTCTCATTCCCCTTGATATCTGCCTGGGTGAACAGAGGCCCGTTATTCTGACAGGTGTACCCTGACAACAGGACTCTCAGACCCATGAGGACTTAACAGGCTCCCATCTAGCCTGTGGCTGTAGCTATCCTGACCGTGATGAAAACCAGCTACCAATGGCTGGATGTAACACATGGATAGACAAATTACACAGGAGGGTTGGCTCATGCACCCTTGAGATGCAGTCACTTCTGGGGTGACCCTGGGAATCTGTTTAGCATTCCACAGCAACATGGCACAGCCGCTGAATATAGGAAGGCTGTGCTGTGATGTACAAGTTCTGTTCGGGGTCTAACCACTGTCAGCTGGGCTAGCAGCTCAGTGAGAGCTGTAACCTCTTCCAGTAACATGAGCAGCAATAGAGGTGGCATTTTACTGTCTGTGAGGGAAGAAAGTCACCTCCTAAGAACATAAGCACTCTTTTAGCTTAGGAAATGAATCACTGCATGAAAACGCCATGCCATTTATTCATATTCCCCAGGATCATGGTGGAAATAGCCCCATGCCATCATGCAAACATGCCCCGAAAATGACACTGTGTCCTTCAAAACCTTAAGCCCCGGGGCACGAAGGGCGTCTTTGTCTGTTTTCTTGCCAAGTTGCTATCTCTTTCTTGCCTTCTCTCTTTTCCCCCCCCTGCATTCCTCATTAAAGAAGACTACAGATTTCCCAGCCTGTCTCCTGGTTTTATATTGAAAAGGCTAAATGATATGCTGACACCTTAATTATACCCTATTGTCACAATGTAGCATGGAAATTGTATGAGTGATATGAGAAGAATGGCTTGTAGCAAGCATGTCAACTCCTTTGATTCACCATGGCAGATTGGAAATGACACAAATGGTGGCTTACTCCAGTCGCACCCCCTGTGCATGGCATCTGCATTCCACATGTCCTGACAAAAAGGAGCTGCGGCTGCAAAGAAGATGCTTTTTTGAAAGCCCAGTTGGGAGCGTCTGGGGGGCCTTTGGAGAAAGTGCCCATGTCAAAACCAGAAGGTGAACTTTTAACCTCTGAACTTTGAGCTCTGGATTGGAATAATAGGACAGTGAAAGGTATTTGAGTGGCGGTGATGGAATGATAATGCCAGTGTTATTTCACTGCTGGCAATCAGGAAAAATGGCAATTATTCCAGCCACTTTGTCCAGTGATGGTGGGCTAGAGGAAAGCCTGAGACATCGGTGAACATGAGGGAGGTTCTCTTATTTTAGCTGTTCGTTGGAGAGCTATGGTTCACCATCAGCAAATTAAAGAAAATAGAGAACCAGGAGAGTTCTCTACCCTGCAATCCTTTCCCCTGAAAATAAGATCTGGTACCTTGATGACCAGGGTTCATAGAGTAATTGGGCCATGTGCATAATTAAAAGGCACCTAAATTAAAGGACATTGGTCGTGGCACCAAATCATTGCAAACGACTGTTCTTTATATATAGCGCCTTTCGTTTGAATATCTTAAAGATGATTCAATATGTATTGCAGCCTGTCTGTGGGACGGGCACATACTGCTGTCCCTATTCTCCAGGGAGAGGCTCATCATAGAATCAGAGACATGGCAGGTTGGAAGGGTCCTCGAGAGGTCATCAAGCCCAGCCCCCTGTGCCGTGGCAGGACCAAGTAAACCTAGACCAGCCCTAACGGGGTTGTCCAACCTACTTTTTAAAACATCCGAGGATAAGGATTTCCTAGCCTCCCTTGGAGTGACTTGATCAAGGCAACGTATTGAGTCGGTGACAGAACCAAGATTAGAACCCAAGGACTTCTGGGCCCCAGCTCCTGCTACAGAGACTCCCCCTTTGAGCCAGACTGTTAGGAAAGTAGGAATTGCCAGACTGGGTCAGACCTGAGGTCCATGCGGTCTGCAGTCCTGTCTCCCGCCATGGCCAGAACCAGATGTCTCGGAGGAAGATGCGAGAAACCCTGCAGTAGGCATTTGTGGGGTGATCTGCCCCCATGAAGGTCTCAGCTTAATCCCTTATAGATGGGCATGTGAACTGAAGCATGAGTTCTTAGCTCTCTTCCACACTCTTTTTCTTAGCGTTACCCATAACTGTGGCTATCGCTCTTATCCGTATAAACGTCCGACCCCTCTTTGAATCTGTCTTAAGTTCTTGGCCCGAGACACATCCTGTGGCAGCGAGTTCTGCAATCAAATCACACATTGTATAAAATGCATTTCTTGGTTATGGTTTTGAATTTGCCGCCTTTCACTTGCAGTGACTGGCCTTGTTCCTGTGTTGTGAGACTGGCTCTCGGGGTGGGCATAAAGGGGTTAGAAGGGTTTTGCTCAGTCGCACCCATGGGCAAGAGACTCTCTGAGAATGGCTGAATTTTGCCAGCAATCGAGTTACATAAGATATAGCCCTGAAAAGGGGGCCTGGCTGCTAGGCAGTGCCCTTTCAGCCTGAGGTCCAGCCAGCAACCAGCCTGCAAGAGGCTCAGGTATCGGAAGGGCACAGATCCAGTGCTGGGGTGGATTCTTGGAGCTGGCACGCATCTGAGTCTGGCACGCTGGAGTCCTTTCTGCCGCGGAAACACTGGGCTCCCTTTCTCTTCAGCGAGCGTGAATCGCAGCCCCTTTCGTATTCATGAAGGGTGATTTATGAAAGATTGTCTGTGGCAGAGTCTCATGCACTGACAGGCCTTTGTGTTGCCCAGAACACCAGAAACAAGTCGTGGCTGTTCCATTTTCATGAAGGGGCCTCAGTCTAAACCCCCAGCTGTACCCTCCTGTGACCGGCTAGTGCTGGCTGCACATTGACTTATCGTAGTTATCAGTGACACACACGGAATTGCCATTCTGGACTCTATCCTCCCATGCATATCTCTCTGCTTAATTGAGCGCCAGTTAATTGAGTGTCTCCTAGCACCCCAGCTGGGCAACAACTGGCTAAGTTGCATGAGCTATTATTATTGATTGATTTGCTAGCGTCTTCTGCAAAAGTGCTTCACAACCCACATGCGCACGTAGGGAAAGGCAGTCGCCTCTTTGGCGAGGCGTGGCAGCCGCTATAACAGCCCATAGCAACCATGCATAACTGTTATGGGCCAGGGAGAAGCAGAACAAAGGATCTAATTAAGGAGTAGGTGAGTTTAGGGAGGCAGAATGGCTCTACTAGAAACGGGTCTCTGGTGCAAACTTTGGATCTGGATCCAGCTCTGACTCTTCCGAAGCGTTGGATGCAATCGGAAGGCAACATCTTACTTCCTTAACATTGGGCTAGTTCCAGCATGTTCAGGGACCCGTCTTATAATTACTCCAGTGGAATTTGGCCAGGATTAGGAACGCTCAGACCCTTGCTCTTAAAACCCCAAGGGATCCTTAATGGCCACAAAAAGCAGAACCTCAGTTTCATATGGGATCAAAAAGACAGCAAACCCTATCACCGTGCTGGCTGGGGAACTGCCTGCTTAATCGCCACCCTCTCTTTCTGTCCAGCATGCCCCCATCTTTCCTCAGACTTCTCTGGATTCAAGGCATGAAAATGCTCCTCTCTGGCTAATAACTTCATTTGAATTTTTGGTAATGAGAACTATTTAGTTTATTTGAGCAGAGCGGAACCCTCTTTGTTGGCACAGAGCGCAGCAGAAGCAGAAATGTGGCAATGAAGCAATCATTCCTGATTAGCCGGGGCTTGTGGGAATACATTGTGCCGGGAGAGGTTTGCTTTTTATTACATGTAATGTTTTTTAAAATAAGCAGTGTACGACGCATTAAAACGTTTAAAAAGAAAACTGTATGGAAGTAAAGCTGACTCCTTGAGCAGCCATAACTGAGGCTGGAAGGAGCCTGAAATAAACATAACAATCAGACAGCAAGAAGTTTTTGTGCCAGAGAATCCCAATTCACACCTGTTCACTCTCACAAATAGGCTGGTAGACAGCACCAGGAGTGCCATGCTATGCTAAAAATAATCCAAGCACTCTCCTCTTTTCTCTTGCAAATCAAAAGATATTTAAGGCAGCATTTTTGTCACGACTGTCATGAGGGTCCATGCCTTTCATGCTTTTAAATAATTATCCTTGGCTTTTTGCATAGGGGTGTATTTGTGTGTGGGTGGAGACGCTGGTAACAGATTGAACCAGTCTTGCGGAATACTGCTTTGCTGGCAGAGTTATGCCAAGAAACAGGGGGAGACGCTACAGTAGAGTTATGGGGCTCATCAATGGCACCCAGAGGGCATGCAGGGCCAAGTGAGATTTCAGCAGGTAGTTCTCAGTCCTCTGGGGCAATGGACATGCAGCCACCTGGGCCTTGGGTGGATGCTGCAGTCCATCTGCTCTGCCAGCGCAACGTTTGTTCCAATTTGTACATGGATCCAGCCCTGCAAACGCAGCCTGGCTTGCCCTGGGGCGGGGACGTCGGACTCCAACCCCAGGAACGTTGTCTTCGGCTGTTGGTGTGTGGTCCCAGACCCGTGTGCTCCTGGGGTCCTCGCTCAGTATGTAGGCGGGTTGGGACCGAGTAAGGACTCCCAAGATTTGGCTGAGGGCAGCAGCAGTGGCTCCATGATATCGTTCTCACGGAGCCCTAGGAGCAAATCTAACGTTCTTACACTCACTTCCCTCCTTACTAGCCTGACCAGACTGTTACAACTGGAACAACGGATGGCAGCCCTTCTGCTATGACCAATCTACGGCACTGCCTATCTCGCCACTGCTTCATTCTGCTCTAGCCCAACATGAATGCAGTGCCACGATGGAAAACCCTTGCAGGAGCTGAGGGGCGACGTGGTATTTTGCCTGCTCTGACGCCTTGCTGAGCCTCGCTTGGGCAGCTCCTGGTTGTTCGTTTAGTTGGAGATGGATTTTTTCTGGAGGAGAAACATCCGACCCTTTCACACCCTCCAGCTCCCCCATTTCTCAGAGTCAGTCTCACTACCGGGTTGCTTTGCAGTGCGTAAGATAAAGAAATAGTTCCCTCTCCAGTAGCTGAGGCCTGGATAGCGGTGGGAGGCTGTTGCACAGTAAAAGATCAGAAGCAGCATTCCTCCTTGAAGTGCAAACCCACACTGATTTTAAAGATACACGTCCCTGTTTTCCCGGGTCTAACTGCTGCTCTTCTTTGAAAACTTGTGCTCCCGTTCTCTGTGTTATGCATTTAAAAATCTCCACTTAACAGCCCCTATTGATTTCCTGCCAGGGCAGAGGAAAATCAGTAAGTGCTAAAGGAAACCTGCATTTGAAATTTCCCAGAGAAAGCAGCGACTGGATTCGTTGCTGGAGAGCCAGCAAACGGAACGGCTCTGGCTCCAAGATGAAGATTAAACTGCAGACTAAGGTAGGAAGTGACGGAAAAATTCCTTCCCCTCCTCACCTTGGCGCTGTCAAACACAATTCCTGGCCACTATGAGTTTCCACGGCTCTGGCAACCGCTTGGCTGGAATTATTAAAAGGATCGTTTGTGTTCCACTGTCAATTAGTTCATGTCATCAAATATCAGTAATGGCACCTGGCAACATTCCTTTGGATGGACCAATTAGCCCCAGGCTGTCACTCAAGTGAGAGGCCAAGCCTGGTGTCTTGTGAGCAGGCGCATCTCACACAATCTTCAACACGCCTGCTTGTCCTCTCTGCTCCCTTCAGCACCGGCACTGGCTTTTGTTGTGTAGTGACGGCAGGGCAGGGAGGCCAGCTGGAAGAGCGCCCCTTGGCTGCTAACACATCACCCTGGGAGCGACCACGAGCTGCGCTGACCTTGAATTTTGCAGCCAAATTTCTCCTGTGCATGACGAAAGATCTCAGCTTTTCGGAGGCAAACCAACTCCCGGGGCTGCAGGTGGCTTTTAGGCCTGGGTCTGAGGTCTGTGTTGCCACACGCTCCATTCCCCCCTCTCTGCACATCGCCTCGCAGAGACCTGCCACGGGCATGATGCCTGTGAAGGGAAGATGGATGCAGAGAACTGCCTTCACTCACCCCAGTGATTGCATTTGAGGATCTCTCCCTCTTCCAGAACTTCAGAAGGGGCACTGTTAACAAGGGAGCACATGGGAGGTTCTGCGTCTCCAAAGGCTGCCCTGGAGCAGGGGGCTGCTCTCATTTTCCACCTCTAAGTCTCCCATCCAGCCCCGTGCAGATGGATCTTGACTGGGAATCTCAGTTGCTGCGATTCCACGGCATTCCCCAACGTTTGAAAATAGACATCTAGGGGGGAAAGAAGTAGCTGAGGAATAAACCCACCGCTGAACAAAGACTTTCTGCTGGACACTAAGCGCTGTCTCCTCTGAGCTTTGCATGCTGCACTAAATAGTCACAAAGAACAAGAACATTTTCTTTTCTTTTTTTTTTTTTCATGGAGGGCAAGTCTAATTGCAAAAGAGGTTAATTCTACAAAAATGGAAATCCACTAACGGACTTAATAACGCTGACAGGGTACAAGGGCCGAAGCGAGCCAGGCAATTTACAGGAAGAGAGAACACTTCAATGAAAAGAGCAAAACAGGAAAGGGTCCAGAAATCTGGAGTGGCATGTACCTAAAAATAGATATGATTGCCTTTGATCAAAAGAATATTTCACTATTACTGTGTGTACTGCGCACACCGGAGATGGGGCCAGCGTTCCAGCTAGTATAAATGTGTGTAACTCCACAGGGCCAAGTCCTTAGCTAGCGTAAATGGGTGTAACTCCCCTGGATTCAACAGGGTCAGATCCTCAGCGGACATAAATTGGCCATAGCACCAACGAAGTTACACTATTTTACACCTCCTGTGGACCTGAGCTACCGATTTATTTATTTTTTGGCTAGCAAACAAATATTTGTCTGTCTTTCTGACTGACTGCTTGTCTCTGTATAGGCCCTGATTCAGGACAGATCCCCAGTTTGCAACAGCACATAGCATGTGCTTAATTACCATGAAGTCAATGGGATTTAAGCATGTGCTTCAATGCCTTTCTGAATCCAGACCTTAACACTGATCCTTGTAGTATCTGTGATTGGGAGAGATATAAGTGAGCTGAAAGCCCTAGTAACTGGAAAGATCTCTCTTGTTCACCATGTCCCTGGAGAAAGCATCTTTTCCTTTTAGGCTGGTCTTTCCAACTGACAGCAAATAGGGTGCTGCCCAAAACTCTGGAGAGATCCGGGTGGCAGATCGAACCCAGACGGCCCCACCCCTTCCCTTGCCTTCCCTGAAGTCTTAGCAAGTGGCACTCTTGCTAAGTGTGACTAGCAGAAGAAACCAAAATAGTCAACCACGGAAAAAGGGGGGGGGGAGAAAGCCATGAAGTGTTTTCCATTAACAAAATGTTACCTTTTAAAATGACATGATGTGGAAATGACACATCAAACTCAGCCAGATTGATTGCCCAACGGAGAGGCACTTTTTCATATGCATTCAGCAAGTGCATTTGTTTTTAAAAGTGAAGTCTCATGGGAGCGCGGGCTCGGAGAGGGGGACTTGTTCAAACAATTGTAAAATGGTTTTATACAATAAACAGAAAAGTAGTCATTTCATATCTGGATCTCCTCATTTTGACAGGATAGCATTTCAGCGACGACTCGCTACATACAACAGCTGCATGCTATACCCTGCCGGCTGCCTGAAGACATCTAGGAAGCTAGAGAGTTTAACATTGCAACCACATTGTCATGATGGGCTGTTATGGCCATCCTGCGCGCCTTGCCTCATCTGGTATTGCCAACCCGGAATGGCATGAGGTGTCAGGTACCAGAGACGGTTCAGTATCTAGCAGTCTTTCCCGTTTCTGGGTTCCACCACCAACCTGCGTCCCCATGGGTATAAAGCACTTGCAGCTGCCGTGCTTTTTTGCTTCTCATGCATTTGCAAGATGTGTCTGGGGTTTGCTTATTTATTTATTTCCCCATCATGCCTGAGCTAGCAGTTGGTGCCACGCCCAATTCTGTGTTTGAAACTGCGTGGCTGTTTCCTTTGCGTCCTCAGCGCTACAAGGGCAGGTCATAGTGGACGCATTGCTAGCCAGTGTTCCGTGTGGCTAGTCAAATGGAGGGCTGTAACTTCAGGTGGGGAATAAATAAGCACAGCGCCAGATGAACTCTTAAGGAACAAAGATCCAATTTACATGCAAATGCCCTTATTAATCAAGGACAAAAGGAGGAATATGCAGCAAAAACAAACTACACGGGCAGCATGTTGTCTACACCGGATGCTTTTCAAAGTTGTCAATAGGCCATCACCTGCTCTTGTGAGATCCACTTCATTTGCTCAGATTGGTTTCTCTCTTTATGATGGGCATGTGTAGTGAGGGCCAATACAAGGTTACACAATAACAGGTGGAGATGTTCCTGAGACAACAATCATCCAACAGCCCACATAGTATGGGCCAGGCACACAGCTGGGTATCAATCGGCCTAGCTCTCTTGATTTCAAAGCCACTCTGATTTACATCATCTAAGAATCTAAACCCTTCCATCAGACTGTTCTTCTCAATCCGGAAGCCTCGTCATACAATTACAGCTGCTGCAGCTGGACGCTAATAGCTGTTCAGATAGTAATAGAAAACCAGTGGTTGAAATGAAACCTCTAAACCATCTTGTCACATTTGTGCCAAAGTCGCCCTGCAGTGTTGTTCTGTTACGGCGTGTTAAAATGCAGTCCCTTTCCTAATGCTTGTGCTGTTATTACAGCTTAACTACAACTTTGCTGTAAGCCAAGTTCAGATTTGTCCCAGACGTGTTGCCTCTGCCATATTAAAACAAATTTTAGCCCGGTGTCATTTTGTCCCATCCTCCTTTTCCTGTGACGCTGCTTGTCAGCCTGGCTAGGGAGTAAAATAATGTCACAACTCTGTATTTTGCAGACAGAGTTCATTGGGTGTGACCAAGTGGCAGGATTTTCATGCTACTTTCTGGTGATGGGGAAACAGTTGCCACCTGTTGCAGTGACAGCCAGCTGTGATGTTGCTCTCCAGCCACTGGTCCCCCTGCCCCAGCGCCTTGCTGCATGTGAAACTTCCTGTCGTTCATCTCTCTGTATCTTAATATATCAAAGAGCAGCTGGGGGCACGTTCCATAACCGCAGAGTGCCTTGATCTGTTGTCTTTGCCTCCTTGAGGAGCAGAACCGAGCGAATAATTAGCAGTGAATAATTTATTCCACCGGTTTCGCCTCTCTTTCCATTTGTGAGTTGTCCATGAGCAGCTTCTGTTGGATTCGGGAGCTAAAATTATGGACTGAATGATGGTGAGGGGTACCTTGGGGTCTCTTTGTTCCCCAGTGGTTTGTTGTGTCAAATATCTGAAATTTGAGCTCCATCGATTAGCTTTGATTTGAAACTTAAGTCACATGGCCTCATTTCTGTTCTCTGACTGGATGGAGGGCCCAGGTTTTCCAGTGGGAAAAGGCAGGCTTAAGAGTTCAGATGTCACTTTCCTCAAATAGCCTCTAATATCTGCGTCAGTGTCATTGATCCCACGAGCTTTCCTGACAGCGAACGGGCTCCCATGGAGGGTCACAGGATCAAGCGCAGCAGCTGAAGCACTGTAAGGGCAAAGTCAGGAGCAAAGAGACTGGCTATTCGCAGAGCAGTTTTTTTTCAGCACCTGCCCAGCCCTGAGGATGCACTCGGAAGACCTCTTTGCTCCACTCAGTACCGCTGGGGCTGGGGCTGTGTTGGAATGAAGATGAGAAGGGCTTGTTTTTCCCTGACCCCAAGGCCTCTGTACGTGTCTTTGGGCCAGAATGGGGTGAACTCTAACTCCTTCCTCCTGCAAACCAGAAATCCAGGAAGAAACCAGTTCCCCTTCCCTTCAGAAATCTGTGTAAGTCATTGTGGTGTGGGTGCTGGGGGCCCTGGAGATGGAATTCCTGGGTGTACTCCCAGAGTAAGGGCAGCATCAGGGCAACCTCCGGGGCACAGTCCAGCCCACATGCCTCAACCATCTCCAAGGGTGAGAGAGATGATCCAGACCTACAATTCACTCTCTCTATGCATCTCACAGAGCGGGCTGAGCCGTCCTCCGATGGCAATTCCTTTCAGTCCGTGGAGTTACTCCCGTCACACCCGTGTAACAGAGATCCGAATCTAGGCTAGCAAGTGCAGAAGTTAAAACACGAGCACCAAACCATGAATGTCTGTCCAGTGGAAAGGCAGACACTGAATCAAGCCTGCAGCAGGAACAGACTCTCTGCACATTTATTTAAATAAAACCCACAAGCTAGATTCTTCAGCTGCTGGGAACCTCCCTGTTTCTAGCCTGTTTCCTCTTGTACATCTTTCAGAGAACTCAGGAAACGTTTGAAAAGTCGGTCTTTTTCAGAGCATGACGAAGGAACCTTCCAAGCCCTGGCACTCAAAAAATAATCAGGGCAGCTTTGCAACACATGAACCTCCCAGCTGAATAGTTTCTGCATCAGGTCTTGTGCTAATCAAAGCCATTTCATCTCACACCATTTCCTGGCTGACAGAGCAAGGTTCCTTCTGTCCTTATCACCTAAATAAAAGAAACACTTAAGCAAACTGGGGAGAGTTTTAGCTGCAACCTGCTGTGAAGATTTTGGGGAGTAGAATCTAAGTGAAACATGCACGTATATACATGTCGGAGAAGATGATCTCATTAACACTTACTGCATTATCATACCCAGCCACTCTGACGAATATTAGAAATGATTATTTCTCTCCCCCCGCCCCACCTCATTTTTCGTAATGAGTCTGTTTTTCTCCAGGGAGCGCTTAGGAACTGTGAATTTCTGACTGATTCCATTACCCAGCTCCCCCAAACATTGATCCGATGGGCCACGTGCAATTGTTTTTAATCTCCTCTTTGCTGGATCCCACGTGTGCTGCTATTTTAACATGTTGACTTCACTGTCATCTGGAGGTAGCGGGCTAAAGGACCGTCCGGTCTGGGTGTTCCCATCGGCTGGCTGTCCACAGCAGGACGGTGAAGCAGTCAGTGTCAGAGGAAATGGAAGGCTTTGGGGATTTGGTAGCAGGGACACTTTTGTCCCGGTGCCCATGTAGCCCTGATCAGGATGCCCAGAGGTTGTTGCCAGCTATCGGGTGTTGGGTTGGGCTGTGCAGGTCCAGTAGCACCACTGCACGCGGATTAGAGAGACCAAGCAGGAATGAGCCTGGAGCCAAAGGGCAAGATTTTCAAAAGTGACAAGTGATTTTGGGTGCCCAGCTGTGGCGTATTAAAGAGGCCTGGTTTTCAGAGCACTTTCTGCACATCAGGGAAGGCCCCCTTCAGGTCTTCCAGGTTGGGCTTCGAGAATATTAGTGACTTCTGAAAATCTCCTTCCTCATCCTACCGCTGGTTTCTCAGAGCCAGTGAGGGGCAGCGCAGGGACACTCCAGCTTGCTGCCCTCGGCCTGGTCTGTGAAGAAGGGCAGGACTCTGCTCCATGGGGAACCTTCTGCCAGTCTGGAGAATTCACCATAAACCCAAATTTGAGGCAGCTGGGATGGCAGGACACCATCAGCGACTGAAACGCCATTGAGGAGAAGGGGGTCATTATTTTAAAAGTGCAGTTTTCAGATGACTCAATTAGAGCGCATTGACTGCCAAGAAAGTTTGATTGCCACAGATCTAGTGTTCTCAAAGGGAGGGCTTCTAAATGGCAGGTGTGAGGAGAGAAAGCTTCAGAGAGTGTCAAAGCTGATCAAGCGATGGAGCTGAGTTTCTTTCATCAAGAAAACTACTGGGGAAGAGGAACTTCAAGTTGACATGTCCTCTGGTCACAAGAGGTATCCACAGAGCTATATCAGGGGGCCAGTGCAGTCAGGTCACAGCCTCCTCAGCTCACTAGTTTCCTAAATGATTTCCTCAGCAATCCCCATGGCGCTGTTTGTACTGGCAATTTAATGCTGTCCATCTCCGTCAGCCTCGACGTACAGGGCTGAAAGTCCAGGTGTTCTGAAAGGCCTGGACACTGGGCTGGAAATTTCCCTGAAGGTAAGATTTTCAGCACTTCTTGGTTTGAGCTGGGGCTAAAAATAGGCTTTTTTCACAGCTCCAGCCACAAGCCAGGGCATGTGGACGTGTGAGAACATTCAATAGAGACCAACAAAAAATTGATTGTGACTGCCTTTTCCTGAGAGGTTCTGACAACACCGTATCCTGGCTGGTTTGCCCACCTCACAGTTCTTACGGACTAGATGGCCCTGCTGGCCTTCTCCTCTTCTGTTATCCATGGAATCCGACATCACAGTAACGCGGCGTGGAATTGGCAAATGGGACTTGTATTCTTAAGCCACTTGGGTCCTTCGAAAATCCTATTTGGAGCTGCTGTTGTATGAAAATCTCCTTTCAGCCTTTTCCTGTGGGTAAAGGCACATCTCTCCTTCCTAAACTGTGGGCCAATATATACAGTCAGATCCTCACTGTCCCTCTGCAGTGGGATGCATCTCAGTGTCCTGGTCTCATTTCCTGCTCCCTCTGTGTATTTGTGTAGACTAGAGTTTGATGCCTCTACTCAAAAACGAGGGCTGACAAGGCTGGCGCAGAAGAATTTGCCTCTCTGTAATCACTTGGAATTCTTTCAAGATTCCTTTATCTTCTTCTCCTGGCAGGAGGCAAAAGAAACTATCCAGAAATAGCTTAGCCACTGAGAAAGATGATGTCTTCATTCTTCATATTCCTTATCCCTCCGACCCAGGAGAGATCCAAGCTCAAATGTAACTGGCTGTTTTTCTTCTCTTTCATCTCAGATACACCCTCAGCTATTGAATTCAGCGTGGTGAAGGGAATCTTGAAAGAGGACTTGATGGGAGGGTGTGCTCAGGGAGCAGGGTACAGAGAAGGCCGGTCAGGTAGGAAGAAGGAGACTTTCAATGGACTTAAAGAGGCAAGCCACATTAAATCAATACCAGGAAGTTCTTTGTCATGCAAGTTACAGTTAACCAGGGGAACTTGCTTTTGTATGATGTTATGAAAACAAGGGGAATTTAAAAAAGAATTGCAATGATATAAATCAGAGCAGCATCTGCAGTTATACTGGCTAGTTCCATCCTCAAGCTCCAGGCCATGAGCTGATCACTGGCACTGGTCAGGAAGGAAGAGGACTGCAAATTAGAGCAGCGGGGTTCTAAGGATTATTTTTGCTTTCCTACGAAGCACTGACCACTGCCAGACAGGATACCCGTCCAGAGGAACTGCCGCACAGTTTTGGAAATGGGAAATCCTATACATGGACTAACACCCTGTCTGTTGCGTTGTTTCCCATCACAACTAAACGCTAGCGCTGTCTCCTGGTATTAATTGTGTTGGTGTCTTGGGGTGTTAATGAGCACACGTTCCCAGCTGGCATGAGATGCCCAGCTCACTGCAAGGTACCCACAGAGCAGCCATCAAGCAGCAGCTTTATGCCATGGACGAACCTCTTGCTGAACAGTGTCTGGGGATCCGGAGATCTGGCTGGATTTCTTGCTCCGGAACGGGCTCTCTGTGTGACCTGGGGCCAGTCACTTACCTGCTCAGGGCTTCAGTTCCCCATCTAGAATGCTGGGGCGTCTGAGCATTACTGTCAAGCAGACAACAGGGACGCTCATAATAACAGTGGGCTGATGTCCTGTTTGAGCCAGACACCAAGGGGAGATAGACTGCCTATTCCATCCCCAGTCATCTGAACCGTCCAGCTCCCCAGGCCTCCTTTTCTTGTCTGAGCCAATCAAACCCGGCCATCTTGCTGCGCCATGTCTCCAAAGGGCACATCAGCTAATGCAAAACCACATGTGTACCATTGGCTTCCGTTGGTAAAAGGCAGTTTTCTTCTCCTAAACAAAGCAGACTGTCACGTCAGCTTCTCTCTCGTTATGGACAGGGAAGTTCACCTATTGCAAGGAACTAATAAAATCCCCACAAAGCATTTTCAGAAAGATCTGGCTAACAAAACTGCCAGCCTCCCCCCCTGAGCTAACACAGGTGTCCGGGGTTTTCCACCTTCCAAAACATTCCAAGGGGATTTGACACTGGTCTGTCTCGGGTTGTAATAACATGGATGTACTTGACAAAATGCAGATGAATGTGGAGGATATTGAACCAACTCAGCCATGCACCGCAGTCAGACCTGCCTGGCTGGGAACCCCCAGGCCCACAGTTAGAATCCAGAGCATCCTGGACTATGTGGGCGTGAAATAACATGATGTGTTTCACGCCAGCTCCGAATCGACAAGTGCCTGCATAAAAAATAACCCATCAAAAAAAACCCAACTCCAGCTCATAATTGGCAGCCTCTTTAGAGAGTCCAGTGATTGAACAGGGAGTGAGGCTGGATTTCTTTCTCACTCCTCGAAGAGCTATCGCCAGGCCTGGACTGAAGTGTTTTGCCAAGGCTGTATATAGGAAGCTTGCGCTGCCTCTGCTGCCATTCCCATTCTGGGAATAAACATAGGATGGCACCAGCCAGGGGCCATCACTTCTGCACCACTCATCAGCGCTAGGTAGGCATGCACACTCCTGCTCACCAAGTGCAGAGATAGACAGAGGCAGGGGGAAGACGTTATTTAAGGGCTTACCAAGGTAAACAACACAGCAGAACCGAGTTCACGGGGAAAGAGCTGAATAAACAACCTTACACGACCCCTGTCACATTGACCTGCTGTCCAGAAAGCAGCTGGCCCCAATACCAGCCTTATCACAGAAAGGAAGATGCTCTTTCTGCTTCTGTCATTTTGTCCTGAGCACCTCAGCTCTCCCCGGGAACAAGCCAGGGCTCTGGATTCTGCAGCTGAATTTATCTGAAGATCAATAATGTCTGACTGGCTGAATAATTTAGCCGAAGTGTTATCGCAGGAAAAGGAGCTTTTGTCAAGTTCCGTTAAGGTGTCAAGGCTGGAGTGAGCCGGGATTGCCCTGGAGATAAGAGTAGTGCTTGCAGGCGCCTCAGAAATTGCTGCGCACTTCAAACCCCTACCAGGTGTTCAGTGACAAGGTAGCAAATGAAGTCGGAAGGATTTAGTCTATCTCAGTCCATCACTGACAGCTGCAAAATTCAGAAGGGAGGGAAATCACAGGCAAATGTACAGTTGCTTGCAAGGCCAAGATTTAAACTAATCTGGTGATGAACACCCCAAAAGGCCTTTAGCGCCACCGGCTTTTTGAGGGGTGAGTTTTCAGGACAAGTCTCTACTTAAGTGGAAACTACCTGTTGCAATAACCGATGCAAGAGAGAGGAAATCCTCCCGGGCCTGCAGGTGCCCATTGGTTAACGATATATTTAGGTGCGAGTGATACTGTTCCCATTTTCCTTTCACTCCCAGGTGCCTCATGTTTACCCCTACATTGTGGATAATGTATCTCTTGTGGGGTGGCAGGATCAGCACTGAAACGTGTAAGAATGAACTCCAGCAGCTGGTCAGAACTCAGGGCAGAGTCACACCCAAATGCAGCCATTATTCTGTTCACCTTCTGGACAAGACATAAAACCGAGCTCCTAATTGTTCATGCTCATTAAAGATGGCCTGGTGCTTTCTGCAAGGGCAGACTGGCAGTCCTGGTGACCTGGCTAATTACCAATTTGGGTAATTACATTTTGCCTCCTTAAATTCCCCATGCACTATCAAGATGAACTTTTCTTCACCTCTTACCCTCAGGGCTGCTGCGGTTGGGCAATGTTAAAAGTCTAAATGTTAGCGTCTAAAAGGAAGCCGCATTTCAGTACTTGGTAAGGGCATTTCTGTCCCAAATGACCCTTCCATGCCTGACAGGGTGCTGTGAAATGTGATTCCTAAACCATGCTGAGATCCTCAGATGAAAATGGCTTTGAAGTACCAGGCACTGTTTATTTATTAACATTTGGGAGCTGCATTTTCTGTTTCTAGTTGTGAGCGTGGTAAAATACCACCTGGAAGGCTGTTTTCTAAACCAGGTAGAATGGGGAATTTCAGGGCAGCACCTGTTCTCCTGAGATTTCCAGAGCAAAGAGGTTCAGCCAGATGGCTAAGCTTTGGGATTGTTATTCAAATCAAGCCTTGTGGATGTCCCACTCCTCCATCCAAGACCTACTGGCTGTCTAAACCGAGATGACAGGCTTGGAGTATTGGTTGCTGATGAGAACTGATACAAGTTCCCTGCAGTTCCTACAGCTGGTGCAAACACCATGTACAAAAGAATCCGGTTGGGTTTCTGAAGCCTCAGGGTGGGTCTGGCACCGGAGGGATGTCGGCACTTAGGCTGCGTCTCAAGTGGGGCGATGTCATTGTATCGCAGCAGCCAGTGGTTGTCGGGGCCACTGTCATTCCACCCCATGCTGTGTTCTGGGGCTGCCGGAGCCCAGGGAGTGCCTCTTAATGCAGTTGCATCAGAGAAAGCCAGGGGCGCGGCTTGGCTTCATCCAGAGAATGGCTTGAAAAGTTCCCTTCCCAAAGTTGTCCGTGAAGGTGCATTTTTAGCCAGCTCACAAGCCCCTTTGTTGTTGGAACAGGAGCCTAGACAGGCGAGGGGGAGGGGTTGATCCCTTTACAATGCTGCAGGTAGCTAACGTTAATTCCGCCCAGTGCCTGCATTGGAGATGTTGAGAAAATGCTCTTGATTAATCCCTTCAATCTGTCCCCTGGACTCAGTCTGTTCTGTCAGGCTCTCGGCTCGGGGAACAGCATGGCCGTGCCAGCCCCCCGTGTTGCAGGCACGCTCTACTTCCCCTTCGCACTGGGGGGGTTCAGCCTGGCAGCCCCTCAGATTTGCCTGATTGGGCAAACAGCTCGTGAACACGGCACCCGGTGTTATTTATCGCCATGCCCTACAGTGCGCCCAGCTCCCAGGATGTCTGCTGGCATCCCACCGCATTATGCTGAGAGGCTGGGCTGCCTCATATCCCCCCTCGAGCTGCCTTCACTCCTGGGCTCTGTGGCCTTTGTGCCTCCTTCAGTCCTGCTTCCCATGCGCGGGGTCCGCCACCCTTCCTCATGCCGTTCTCTCTTGGGAAGCTCACGGAGGAGCACAGGAATTGCTGCATGGGTCTACAGTGCTGCATCCTGTCTCCGGCACAGCCAGGCAGGGCGCATTGTGTGGCGTGCTCTATAACCGCTGTGTACCACCCCGCCCGGGCTGCAAGATTCTTCCCCACCCCAAGCCGGGGGAGGCTGGCTCCCTTCTTAGCCTTTGCACCACAACCCACCAGCGAGCGAAGCATGGATCACCCCTATGCATGGGGCGGGGGAGGGCATTGGATGCTGTGGGAGGCTGACAGGAAATTGGGCCCCATCCAAACATCCCCCAGCTCAGCAGTGGGGCCCACGTGGATGGCACTGCTGGCCTCTGCTGGAATGGGGGATGAAGGTCCTGGGGCCAGGGTCTTCGTCCTCCTCTGTGCTCTGTCCACAGTCCACAGCTCAATATTCGTCCTGCTGGAGGCTTCCCCATTAGCGCCCCCCTGCAGCCACCATCGCACCATAGGCCTTGCGAAGCCATAGCTTTATCTGCAGTGGAGTCGGGAGCCTCGATGAGGGACCAAACTCCCAGTGTTTCTGGCTCTTGCCTGGGGGAGCCCGAGCTGGCCAGCCAACCAGCGGCGCTCTGAGGTGCTGCCCAGAGTAACGGTAAGGCTGGCAGCCCCTTCCCTCCATGGCCTCTGAAGAGCTCTGCGCTTTGATGTGAAAGTGATGTTGTTCCTCTGAAACGGTGGCTAATTAAGCCGAGAGTATCTGTAGCAATTACCAGCCCCTGGGATAGCACTTCACACCGGCTCTAATTTGTGCTATTCTCAGCAGACCCAGTTGCTGCTGTTCGGGCCAGTGATGGACAGGCAGCAGCCCCTGATTTTCCATGACAAATTGACTCTGACGCATTGTCTGTCCCTCTGCATTGGCGCTTGGCAGCACACACAGGTGGCTTCGCTCTCCTGAAATCCAGCTCCAGGCCTCCCCTGCTCATCCAGCGCTAGAGCCAGAAGCAAACTTCCTCTGCACTTCCCAGAGTCTGAAAGTGGAGCAGGAGGGCCAGCGACGCACAGTTGAGGCCCTTGCATGCAGAATCAGCACTGTGCTGGCTCAGAACGGCCGCCAGGGCCGGCACAGACGCTTTGAATTTTGGAAGAGGGATGGGGAAGCTGGCTCGGGTAACATAAAACCCTGCCAAACTCCCGTCCAGCTTGAGAACCAAACTCAAGTTGGAAGTGCCAGTGACGAGCTGGGTCCGGACCTGCACCCATAGGCTGTTCTCTTCGGCGCTCTCAGCTCAGTCTAGGAGGCACAGGAGAGTTACCAAAAGTGCAGACCAGCCTCCCAGCTCTGGATGCTTTTCCCGACAAGATGCCAGCCTAATTCTTAGGTCAGTTTCCTTTTCATTTGGCAAATGCGCTTCAGCGAGTGTAACCCAGATGCCCCATGTTGGCCATGAGTTTATACCCAGACGGTCATATTTCCCCTGTGATCGCCATCTTCACGGCACTTCCCCAGAGGGGAGTGGGGCATGGTCTCTGCCAAAAGCTAAGAACTTGTTGGTTGTCATGGTTATCGTGGCATGTACGTACTGAAATATTGGGAGAGTTAGGGCACGTGGGACACATGCGGCTGCAAAGCTGCTGGAGGCAAAAGCAGTCAGCTGAGGCCAGGTGATTCTCAGCGCTGACTCAATCCCAAGGGAGAACAAGTGGCATCTTTCGAACCTACCCAGCCAAATGCTGGTGGTCCAGCCCAGGTGTGGGCTCGAGCCTGGCCCCTCCGAGGCCAGCTGAAGTTAACAAAACCTCCTGGTTATGCAAAGAGACAAAATGTCTGGAACGATATAAAAGGAGAAGGAAGGGCACAAGATGGGATCCGTTTCAGAGGCAACACTCTGCCAGCAGGAGTGTCTTGTGAGACATGGATCCCAGCAACCTTGGCCAGGGCCCAAGCATCATTTTTTTGGGCCCAGTACAACCTTGTAACACCAGCCCCCTCCCACACACACACCACAATCTCTCATCCCACGCATATGATCTCGAGCCATGAAAAATTCTTTCCTCATGGTAATGGGGGTTGTAGCCTGGGCTGGGCCCCCCCAGGGCCTCCGGGCCCTGGTAAAGTGTACCTTTTTTCCCCCCCACGTAGGGGCCCTGCTCTTGGCTGGACAAACACCGGACAGACTGACGGTTGGGTGAGAAATAGAGACAGGACAGAAACTTGTTAATAAGTGTGGGCTCTCGATCGTGTGTTATGTTTCTCTTCTCTCTGGAATCATGCTTCCAACCCGTATACGTGCCTCCAGCCGAGTCTTCATCTTAAGCTTTGTCAGACTCATTTCTCTTTGGTGTTACTAGGGCCAGGGCTAAGTGCCATGTGCTAAGGGGAGGGTTGAACTGAGGTGAAGCTGGTGAACGGGGGAGCGCCGCTTCCATGGCGGCCGTGAAACCATGTGCATGGCAGGTGTCCAGAAGTTGAGGCGCTGGACACTGGAGTCTAGCAGAGTGGGGTGACCAGCCAGATTGGGGGGGGGCCAGAGCAGAGCTCTGAGGGCTATGTATCTCCATACGTTGAGACACAGATTCTCTCCGCTCTGTCCCAAGGATTCTGTTAAGGAGTGAAAAGCTGGGTGTCCAAACGAATAGCCTACATAAGGAAGAGTGGTACACTTGTAACACCAGCATTCTCTGGTGTTCTCTGGTGGGCACAGACAAGGCTCCCACAGACTATAAGCAGGGGCTAGCGATTTGCCCTGTGCCCCGTGGGCAACTTTGTAGGCATCACAGTGAAGAAGGATGGTCTTTTGGGTCAGGCAGTGGACTGGAATCTGGGAAATTGGGGTTCAGTTGCTGACACTGAGACAGATTCTCTGTGGGTATGTCTGCTTAGTCTTTTGGAGCAAACTGCCTATCCTGGGCCAAGAGATTTGTTAAGAGCTGTGTGGCCAGGGCTTTGAAGTTGTGGCGTGGGCTGGAGATCAGGATCTGTTGCCGCAACTTCTGTCTATCCAGCTATTTTTAGAGCGCTAGCGTGAGCCCTCTCACCCAAATCTGCCAAGCCAGGCAGGGAAGCTGGCTCCAAAGTGCTGTGTAGACATACCCTGCATGAGCCTGGGCAAGCCACGTTATCTCTCCGTGCCTCAGTTCTGTAGAAAGGGCCTCACTAATCATTCTATTCTCTTTGTCCTGTCTGTTTAGACTGTGAGCTTTCCGGGGCATGGCCAGTCTCTGACTGAGTGTGTGCATCAACAGAACAAAGTCATTGCAACCCTTGCCTTGCAGCCCCACCCAAGCAAAATTCCCACTACCATGCCATCACAGTCAACTCGCATCAGTGGGAGTTGCGCCTGTGCAAAGATGGCAGGATGCTGGTTTAATGGACTTGAGTCTCAGTTCTCTTAATATGGGTGTAAATCTGGAGCCCGTTCACCCCAATTGATTGACTCAAAGTGGTTTAAGTGAGACGAGAATCCAGCCCGTTTACTTCTAATTTCATGTCTGCTCAAAGACCCACTTTGATTTTTAAAACTCCAGCATAAATTCTGCTACATTTTCCAGTTCCGTGTTTGTTTCTGCTTCCCACTGAAGGTCAGAAAAGGGCTGGGACCCAGGGATGCCCAAACTTTTCAGCTGATGTGTAGTAAACCCTGCTGGGTCGATGGGAACCCAAGGGACGTTATGGAGAGGTGGCAGCGGGGGATACACAATGTAGGCAAATGTTATCAGAATCTCTGTGCCATCTGCCATGCCCAGTCAGCAGGGAGGTGACTCCATGGAGGAAGTGCACATCCACATGGAGATACCCCTCGTGATAACCAGGAGATCAGATATCTCCAAATTGGGCAGAGCTGACATTTGAATAATCCACAAAATAAGCACCAAAGATGCTAGAGAGAGAGATTTGAAAGACAAATGCTTGATTCTGAAAGGGAACAAAGGCTGTAGCTGGCTGCTGTTAGCCCAGGATAATAGCAATTTCCCTAGACAATTTTGAGACAAATTAGCTCCTGGAGATACAATTTTCTTGGTTTCCCTGCCAGAGCAAAAGAATCTGTGAGTTATTCAGAACAAACAGTTCCTTCTCCACAGCCCCCTTTTCCGTCTGTGAATTATCCATCATTGTTATGAACTTGTTTGTCCTCTGAGAAGATTCAATAGCTGGTTTAATGAAATGTGTCTTGGCCAACGGGTGCCTCCGCCGTTGCTGTTCGGACTATTTGTAACGTGGTATTGACATTGAGCAATCCGTCACCTCAGTGATGTGGTACTGGTCCCGCTCCCAGCTGGGGAACTCCCGAATCCTCAGAGTGTTTTCAAGATGGCCCCTGAACGCTTGTGCTGTGCCTTTCTTGGAATATGGCCCTGCAGTGGTGAACGAACGTGCACTCTCACAGGTGAAACTGCGGCCGAGGCTGCATTCGAGTTTGTCATTGGTTTTGAAGGGATCTGTGTTGGCCACTTTGAGAAGGGACCCCGAGCTGGGTTTGGGGCCTGGAGGGCCTGTGTGCACCAGAGGGCTCCATAAATGGGGATTGTGTGAAGTGTTTTGTGAATTCCGATGTTTTAAAGGACCCCGGATGAGACAGTATGGCCACAGAGGCAGAGTGCCACAGAGCAACCTCTGCCCACGAGGGGGCGCTTGTGAAGTAATAAGCAGACACCATTACTGCCTGAAACGTTTCCCTTGGTCCGAGTTATGTGATCTACGTTCATGACTTAGGTACTGCCCAAATATTTAGGGTTTCAGATAAATCTGTAGTGCTGAGCTTTGGGTTTTTTTAGGTGATGCCAAATATTGGGGCTTGTCCTGCGTGCCCTACGTATGCCAGCAAGATTCCCCCTCTCTTTGTCACTGCTGAGACATTGTCTCCCTAAGAACATTTCAGGGTGCAATGGATGGCAGCCCCTAGAGATGTCAGGCAGTCTGGTGGGTAATCAGCTCCCTGCTTCATTTGGTTCCGTTGGATGGTACTGCCTGCAGATGAGACTCTGAACCAAGAGGGTCCCATTGTCCTGCTGTCAGCCTGTCCCCCAGGGCCTGTGCCATCACCCAGGAGCTGACGTTCTCTAGCCAGTGGCAACTGGGTGGAGGCTGCCGGAGCCTGTCTCACTGGCAATCTTTCCAGTTGCTTCTGCGGTTCTGGCTGTTGTCGAAGGTACGTATTAACCTCGAGGGGACCGTATAGCTGTGCGAGACGGCGCGGCAGCGACAGGCCAGGCTGAGCCACACTTCCGTTTGCAACCCTCTCCAGAGGCTTTTCCAAAGCCTGGAATGAAAAAGAAACGTGAGATTGGGTTGTTTGTCAAACTGATTTGGTGACACGGCCTGATGTATGTTTAGGATCCATGGTTATGAGACAAATCGCCCTGCGAAGCGAATTGCACGCACCGATATCTTTCATCTCTCTCCCAAGAGGCTCTGGGGTCAGCTACAGTGGGTGGCCAGCGTGGGAGCAGCAAGCAGCTAGATTTTCTTGGCTCGCTTTGTGTGCAGGGAAGGGTGAGGAACAGGGACATCTGCAAAGAGCCACGGGATGTTAGGGTCTAAATCCTTGTGTTTTACCCAGGGCAGGGATAACAGCAGGATGGGAAAGGGGTCACTTGGCGGCAGAGCTGCATGAAATTTTTGGAATGAAAAGCCCGACATCCACAAATGGCCTTTTTATTTTTAAAATAATGGGAAAATGTGACTTTTTTTTTAAAAAATGGTTTTAAAAACATTTTTAGGACACTTTAAATGGCTATTCTAATGGAAAGCCCAGCTGGAGAATATCGGGAAACAATTTCAAACCAGAAATGCAAAGAATTTCCCCAAAATGGGTCCGTTTCGAACCCTGCAAATGGGGAACGACTTCAAAACGTCGTGCAAAAATAGGAAAGCATTTTCCAGCCCGCTTTGCTGAGGTGGCATCCAATGGCCTGGAGAGTCTGGGCCCTAGCATCCCCCAGCCACAGGGGTGGGGCGCGAGAGGACAGAGTCAGGGAGACAGCACGAATGGGCAGTGCTGCTCCTTAGTCCTGACCCTTCTGGGGCCCCGTCTTTTCTCTTTTTTAAACCCCTGCGCTCGCTTCCCTTGCAGTTAGCTGCCCAGAGGCAGGGAGGTTGCAGCCCAGCCTCTGCCCCTCTCCTGACTATCGACACGGAGGACGTGGCCTTGCCACGGCTTCCCCAGAAGTTCTTACAAAGCTGCTTTCCCCAGCGCTGTTTGCTGTCTGCACGTTGCTCAGCGAAGTACATCCAGGCTCATTTTCATTCCGGGACCTGTAATATGAGCAGCCTCTAATGGGTTGTCATGTCCTGTCATATCCCCGTGGACTAATGTGGTCCTACCAGACTCCATGAGGCCTGACATGTGCTATCTAATTAACCCCTTGGTGCTGGTCGTGGGTCTGGAGCACCTGCTGTTAGTGCTAATGCAGTTTGCATTAGAGTGTGAGGTCGGAAATTCCTGCCTCCTGCCGACGAGGGGGTCACTTGGGCCACTGGATGCCCCTGAGATTCCCCCGACTGCCCTGGACCAGCCCTTACGAGACACAGCCTCTCAGCAGGTCCTGTGTCGTGAGTTAAATCTCTCTAGGTGCTGACCAACTTTTTGTAGTGCCTGGTTTTCCTGCCCTATGTTTTCAGGGCATCTTGCGCCTTCCTTTGCCTTCCAACACATTGTGGGCAGAGAGGGAATTGTCCAGAGCTCCCAGGCAGAGGTAACGTTTTTGGAGGTTCTGAACGGCACTGCATGTGGATACTGCTGGACTGAGGCTTTTCCTAACAATCCCCGCCCACTTCCCCTGCTGCAGCCCTCCTCACATGAACCTGATTTCCATGGCAGAAAGAAAAATGATGACGCATGCCTGCTTGTCCTATTAATTCAGGGATCACAAGGACCATGATTACAAAGTCCAGACTCACGGAAGTCATGGGAGAGCATTCTCACTGCTGGCAAAGCTGGGTGTGTGTGTGTGTGTGTGTGTGTGTGTGTGTGTGTGTGTGTGTGTG
>ML675640.1:13849969-13889865 GCA_007922155.1 Mesoclemmys tuberculata
TGTGTGTGTGTGTGTGTGTGTGTGTGTGTGTGTGTGTGTGTGTGTGTTCATAGAGTTTAAGACCAGAAGCGACCATTAGAGCATCTCGTCTGATCTCCTACATGTCACAGGCCCTTACGTCTCACCCCGTTTCCCCTGTACTGAGCCCAATTGCTTGCATTTGACTGAAGCAACTTCCAGGAAGACACCCCATCTGGATTTGGCGCTCTTTCTACGTGAGCACCAGTGTGGAAAGGGTCAGGGGATTTGTCAAACGTGAAACCTCTCTGCCCCTTGCCTTGTATCCTTTACCAAATGGCGAGGTGGTCCAGCAGTCAGCAAACTGAGCTCCTCTCCCGCATAGTCAGGAAGTGACCGTCTCTGAGTATGTGCGTGGCCATCGGGGGAGGTACCTCAGGCCCACCGCCCCCCCATCCCTGCCTCCCTCCTTACCACACCCTTAACATGGCCCTGCCTGACTGAGGAAACGTGAGGATTGTCTTTTCTCTGCACATATTTTGTTTTCAACAGTGGCGTTTGCCCAGCGGAGAGCATTGCTCTCAGATGCAGTTTTGCTGGGAAGTCTTTATCAGGAACGTAGCCTAAAGCGTTCATGTCACATCACAGCGCTTCATCCATCATCTGTGCGGTGGAACTCTTTGGCTGGGACAAGCACAGTCCATTACCCTGACAAACCGACTGCGCATGCCCAAAAGGTTTTGAAAAGCCAGGCTAAGGTGAGGCCCAGGACTTCTGCAGACACAGGGCTACTGACCTGTTCGCCTGGCCTGCATTGGACTGTAGCAGGATTTAGGGTGGCTTTTGGTTGGACCACGTCTCATTGACTATTGAAAGGGAATTTTCACCATGGGAGAGATGATCTACTTGGTATCCAGAGTCAGCCAATGTTGAGTAAGGGTCGTGGGGCCAGCTGTTGGGGGAGGCGAAATGTGCTCTGAGCAGCCTAGCTCTAGATTCTGGTGTAACAGACACAGCGTAACCCATCCTTGTGGGATCTCCAGTTGGCTCTTTCTGACCCCAGAGGCTTGGCTGCATTGCCTGAACATTTGGCTCCTCCTCCATGCTGAGGTTTCTCAGGTTTGTTCGCAGCCCATGGAAAGGTGCCCCGAGCAGGTGCCCCCAACTCTCTCCTGGGGTCTTTGATGCAGGCAACTGACGAGGTTAACGTGCTGCCAGGGTGGGCGTCTGTCCTTCTGGGTCTCGCGAGTTCACGTGCGGGAGGTGCTCACAAACCCATCCCGTGATAAAATCTTCCCCACATTACAGGCTTCAGAATTAGTTCCAGCTTGCTCGTTTAAATGTTTCCCCCTTTGGGACACTACAAGGGGATTCAGCTAGCTCACGTAGTGAAGTTCCCCCCTCCCCCACCAGTGCAGCAGGGAGCTAGATAAATACCTCGCTAGATCGCTGCTGTCTTTGACTACTAGACCTTGCTGATAGCTGTAACTAACCTCGTTCTCATGAGCTCTAGATTCACTCACAAAAACGATGACAAACCTTAAATAAGCCATGCCACCTCGTCCAGGGCTGCGCACGCTTGCAGCGCACTAGTGAATCTGTGCCAAGGTTTTGAGAGCTCGCATTTTAAACCCCAAAAGGCAGGACCATTTTCTGAAGTGCCATGACCCTAGGAGGCTGGCTGGATTCTTCATCAAACCCTAGAGACTAAGCCACAGCGTGCACAGGCAGGAATTTTAAAAAAATACTACCGAAAACAAGTCAAAATAAAATAGACTTGTTACAATGAAACCAACCTTAACAAACAAACACAGCAATGATTCAATTAATGAAGCAGTTAAGCATATAATATTGTTAAGCAAAGCAAAACAGCCTTTTGATGTGTTAATCATACTTGTGCCATTCTAAAATAATTCAGATAAAAGGAGCAAAATAAATCTTATTCCCCCAGATTCTGCAGAAAACCAACAGCACAAAGATATTATTATTATTTTATTATTTATTTCTATTATCCAGTCTTATGTCAACTTTAACACATTTGCTCCCCAAAAGGCACATACCCCAGCAGGATATGCCAGTTTCTGTTGTGTCTTGCTGGTATAAAACTGGAGCAGCTCCCATTGAAGCCTGTGTAGGAAGAGGTCTCCATTCTTGGGTCTGGCTGAATTGCATTTGGTGCAGGATCTAGAAGAGGATGGCAGGGGGCTGAAGTGAGACTTAAATGGTGCCTGGCCCTCTGTGCTGGCTCTCTGCATACGGATGAATTTCACCTATCGAGCGTAAGGGATTAAAAGCAACTGGGAAGGCCGTGCACTCTGTCAGTGCTGACACAGGGGAGGGGAGTGACTCAGAGCAGACTTTTTCTGGTGTTTTTTTATCTGGACACTCTCTTTCCATTAAACACACCAAATTCCTGTGCTCTTTTTTACAGTTCCCAGTCAAGGCTTATGACCTGCAGGCATTTGATTTGTCCGACGAAAGCCAAAAGGAACTTAACTGAGGGAGCCCAATGCAGAATGTGGGTCCGTCACTCCCAGGGTCTTGGCTTTGCATGTCAAACACGTCTCTGACTTTATTTCAATTTCATTTAACCAAAGCAATTTCTAAGTAGCCCAGGGTCACCAGTTGACAGTACTGACTAAGGCCTTTTCTCTTTAATTTTATACAGAATGTTCTCCCAGTGGGAAAGAACTCATATTGCAGATCTCAGGCAGAAACTGCCCCTGGCTTTGTCCAAAAATAAATAAATTAAATAAAATAAAATTTGAGGCTTTGTGCCACAGTGACAGAGAAAAGAAACGAGCGAGCTCCCCAAAGAGCTGCTTTTATTAGCTGCATGCAGCAGCTCCCATAGAGCCCAGAGCCAGCCCTCCCACTCCTCTTCCTTCGTTTTAAGGGCACCGGGAGCTGTTAGTATCTCAGCACCGAGCGGTGTAATCGCGGCAGGATTTGCATTTTGAGCACTCTTCCATTAAGCCACCGAATCATTAGGGTGCATAATGTGTGCATTTTAAAAGGATGATATGCTTCACTTTAAATGAGTTAATCAGCGGCTGTATATTTGTTTTGCGTCAGCTACTTTGAGAAACCTCATTCTTTGGAAGACCGCATTAGCCGACGTCGCCTTTCAAACTCTCACGCTCTGTACTGATTGTCAAATCTTTCTCACCAGAGGCCAGCAGCTCGGGCTTGGGGTGGTTTGGGGGGTTCTTTAATTGGCGTAAATCTCAGCACCAGGGGATGGTGCTGCGTTGACTGAAATCCCCGTTCTCCACAGGTCAGATCCAGCAGCAGCAGCTGGAATCTCTTCCCCACTCTGCCAGCCGCCGTGCTTCAGTGCAAGAGCATATTTCTCTTCCCATGGCCAGGTCAGACCTAAACCTTTACACTAAGACTGCCAGCTAGTGCTTGCTGTGGTGGCTTTTCCTGTGAGATGGATATTTGTCCACTAGACAGCGGCTTTAAGGCCTAGATCAGCAAATACCCACCAGCCAGCAATGGCTTTGGGCTGTGTTCATCAACACTGTATCTCAACCTACAACTGGGTAAGGGAAAGCTCACTACTTATTCCATAGTATCCTGCTTGACCATCCAGCCCCGCTAACCATCCCATCCCAGTCTATTGACATGGCCATGCTTCTTTTTTTTCCCCCCAGGTGTATCTCCCAGCCTGCCTCAGCTTCATGGGCCATCCAGCGCAATATCCTGTCTCCGCCAAAGGCCCTGCCATGTAATCTCCATAGAGTTAAGGGGTGGGAAGGAGGCAGTTAGATATTTTCCGAGGAAATCCTTCCTATATGAGCATTGTTGCAAAAAAGCAGGCTAGATTAAGGGTTTCTTTCCCCACCTGTCCAGCTGTCAGTTCTCTGTCTAATCCACTGATCTTGTGTTGTTCTATTGTGAGTCCTATGCGGTGGCCATTATGGGGGGTAGGTATGAGGTCAGGACTTATATTTTGTAGATGGGAACACTGTGTCCGATCAGCACGTCTTGTAGCGAGACGAGGTTTTGAGCCCCGCCTGCACTTGCTAGCTCATTGCCAAAGTGCCAACGATGCAGGCCCTAACTAAGCAGAAAGGAAAAGTGCATTTCACCAGCCGTGTATCTCATCTCTTCTCCGTCCTCACACCATGATCCCACTGCGAGCCCTCCCGCTGGCAGGTCTGCTGTCGGGACCACAAAGCTGGCTTACCCCTCCTACAGCAGATTGACTTTAAATGAATCCAGGGCCCAGCGATCTCCGGTGCGACCGACTGTTCCCATTGTGTATTCTCTGGAGGGTAGGCTTGCCGTCAGGTCAGCGCCGGGCGGGGCGTTTGTTTGTCTGAGCCCATGTGTGTAGTAGCAATGCTTGCCCGTCCACAGACGACGGGAGAGGCCTTCCACAGATAGTGTCATAAATCACAATGACACCTTCTCTTTGCAGGACTGGGGGCTGATGACAGGGGCTATTTATCTGAGTGTCATTGGCAGTAAACTAGTCAGGAAAGAATGGACACACATGAAAGAGAAGGAGGGAGGGAGAAGGAGGGGGCGTGTATGGAGAGAGACACCAGGACTTTTACGCAGGCGACCGTGCTGGGTTCCTGCTCCAGTTCTTCAAAGAAGCATTGAACACACCAGGCCTTGACGACGTTGGAGTTCGAAGACATTTGCGTTGCCTCTTTGTTGATTTGTCTCCTTTCAGGGCCAGGAGCAGCTGCCGGGATACAAGGGGCCTTGACGGCACCTTATTAAGCCCCGGAAATCTCTGCAGCTCCCTGCGAGGCCTGTGGAAATTCACATCCAAGGGAGGGTGACAAACAGAGAGCAAAGAGGCTCGGCCAAGTAAAACAGAGCTTTGAAACCCAGGCAGTCTTTAATGGCCACATGCTGCCTTGTCTGTTGGCCTGTCAGCATCCTCAGCAGGCAGAGCTTGAGTTTGGAGACCTGAGCTTTTCCAGTGATAACCTCTTAGGTGGTGCCCTGACTTTCTAGGACATTCGTGTGGTTTGACGTGTTGTTAGCCCACGAGGAGAGGAGACGGGGTCAGGAGAATGCCTGGGTTCTATTCCTGGCTCCGTTGGAGGTAGATTTACACTGTCCATTACTCCTCCAGATGCTCCTTCTAAAGGCAAGAGAAAACACACTCCCTCTCCTCCCCTGTAGGCTACCAAGGGTGCAGAGAAAGGGAGAACTCACTTCCGTGCAGGAATTCATGAGGCTCCATCAACGGAAAGCAGCTGGAGTCCACAGTCAGGCACCCGACAGAGTCACGTCCCCCTCTGACTGCTGGTTGTTCCCTCACAGTAACCGGCGGCCAAGGGCATCAGTCGAGATGGTGGATCCATGACTGGCTGGGCGATCCTGGGCAAGTCACAGCATGGTGTCTGCTAATAACGGGCTTCTGTCCCGACGTGCCAGGAGGTGGCTGAAAGAATGCTTTGTCAAGTGAAGTGGAATCTTTGGATGGAAGGGGCTGTCCAGTAGGGAGCCAAGGAGGGAGCCAGTCCTGGCTTTGGAGCCTTGGTACATGCTGGTGCCTTCGTGTGTCGGAGTCACGTGCCCCGTCCTGAGCGCATCTGCTTCCTTTGTCACGGCAGAGCAACAGCAGTGATGGTACAGGAGCACCCAAGTGACTTCCCTGCCACCGTTATAGCATGTAAATGAGGGGATAGGGACGTGAAGAGACCTGCTTGGATTAGACACTTCTTCTACCCTCTCGAGAGACAGCGTCCGCCTCCATGTGATGGGAATACAAAGAGCCAGGTGCAGAAGAGCAATGCTTGCACCAGGCTGACTTGCAGTTAATTTGTCCTTAGGGAAATTGTGGGCTGGTAGATATGAACCTTGCGGTGAGCCCTCCTGCACTCCTGGCCCTGCCCGTCCTCAGTCGGGGGGTGAGGGGGTGAAGCTGTGAGCCAGGCTGCCCCACTTCATCACTTTGCGGGCCGTAACGCCAGATGGCTGCATGACAACAGTCATTTGCGCCGGCCAATGCAGCGCCTGTGAGTCCTATGGGGAAATGGCTCAAGGAACCTCATGGGGACAGGTGGGTTAGGGGCCATATAAAGGCCACAGTTTCACAAAGAGCCTGTAAAATTCCACCCGCACTTTTCCTTGGGCAAACCTCCACCTCTGGGCACGCAGCGCAAATGGTTGGATGTGGGCTGTCTACACAGATGCCTGCAATGATGAAGAGGTCAGTTCGGAAACCAGGTCATGATTCCTTTGACAATGTGTCCTCTAGTGGATAAGCGCTATATCCAGGCGTACAAACCAGATAGAAAGGGTTTGTCTCAGAGGATAATTTTCCATGAAACTTGTGTATTTTCTGAAGCAAATGGAAAACCCCAGCAACCAGCACCTCCCCTTCACCAGCTTCTGTGCTTCACCTGCATTTAGAGAAGATCTACAAACAAAGGGGAATCAATGGTCCTCTCTGATTCACGTGGTGGATTGCCTCCCTCCCTCCTGATGGGAGTTGCACAGAGCAAAAGCTCCACATCCAGATCTGCCACCGGGATTGGAGGAAAGACTTTTATCTCGATGTACCTGATGCTCCATTTTTAGAACAGTGAGACACAAACCACAACCAGCAGCGATGAAATATCGCCATGGAAGTAAACAGAAAGTTTATTCAAATAATTTCCTCTGCAAATTGTCTCCTGAAGTGAAATTGAAAGTGTTTTTGAATCATTTCATTGGTTTTATCAGAAGCTAAAAGTACAGGTTAATGGAACGCAAATGGATCCCATATGAATATTAAATCCTTTCAGAAAGGGCTAGATCATTACTGCTCTGCCGTCGTGAAGCCCGACTTCACTTTTGGAGCAGTAGAAATTGAATAATTGATGTAATTTGAATAACACTAGGACTGGTAATGATATTGAAATGTAAAGATAAAAAGGAACGTAATCAAAAGCTGATAGCAAACAGTTGTTAATATGCACTTTTGGGCAGACTTATTGCAAAAAATATGCCATTTGAAGTCTGTGCTGAAAATGCATTTAATGAGTGGAGCAAGACATACATTGAATGACGAAAGGAAACCATATTCATAAATAAGATGCAAAACTTTCACCAGACTCAGCAGAGCTAACAGTTAGAGAGCGGATAATTATTTAAATGTAAAACCGTTATAACTCCAAATCGTATCTAAAGCAATTGATTGCTTTGCTTTACCATTTGATGTTAAGTGAGAGAGAGAGAGAAAAAAACTAACTTGCATTTAGGTCATTCACTCCTGATTATAAAATACAGTCTTCAAAATATTGCTGTGCACCAATAATCTATTTTCTTTTCCCCCCTTGGAAGGTTTTCTTTGAACATGCGTGGCTCTATGCCATGGACTAGAGATTTATGTGCATGATTCATCAATTGGCCACAGAGGACGATACCCCTAAGTGTCTTTATAGCATTTCTTTCCATGCAGCCCTTGCAAGGACGCCCTGGCTTTGGAAGGGAACGAAGCCTGGATGGCTGGGTTCTGTTCCTGACTTGCTGGACTGAAATTCCTTCCTGTGCCGAGAAATTCACTCCTGTGCACCATTTGAGGCCCATTTAAACCCTATGGGAAGTCACTGGAGCTATGCTCCTTTACCTCCATCCAGGATCTGGCCCACAGTGTTTTGTCTGGATGTTTTTACCCTTGGATCTGTTGGGTTTATGATTTCCAGACACCTGTTCTCCAGGGGCTGGATGCTGAGGCCTTTTAGAAGAGATCCCTCCATGCAGCTTTCACACACACTCTTCACAACGAAGGGTGGGCGTACTCTGCAGCATGAATGACGGGGTCAGGCTAAAGCCCGGGACATTCCCATGTCACAAGCCACTTTGTTATCTGCCCGGGTTGGTGGGGAGCAGAGCCTGGCAAAGAAACCTCCCACTGCTCATGCCCACTGCTTACTGTTTATAGGATTTATTATCTGGCCTCCGTCCCCTAAACACACTCAAAAACCTTTCTGCTGCACCTGTCGGCAAGAAGATCCAAGTCCTCAAGAAATCAATGATTCTCTCGCCTTACAAATCTCCCCCAGTGCACTTCTTTAAAGCTCGCCAGCCTCTTCTTTCCTTTCATCAAAACACAGCACCCGCCCCTCAGTGCAGGAGCTGGGATCGAACACTTAGGAGCTGAGTAAGCTTCCACTTACCTCCCCAAGGTCACGGTCAGGCCCAGCCAGCTCCTGACTGAAACTAGAAGCAGCTCTCCACACACTGAGCTCCTGGAGTGTAGAAAAGGTGCCTTGCGCTGGCTAACCTGTCCCTTTTCCCCTGCTAGGAGGGGGAACAAGTCTGTCCCTAAATCTTCCCCTCTTCCGACTGCCAGTCTCAAACCACACCCTTTTCTCGGTCTCAGAAATGTTGGCCAGATGGATGTAAGCTGCCTTGCTTCCACCTCGTTGTGGAAATGCCTTCACTTCAGTTTGGCTCCTGCCAGCCTAAGTGCCTTCCTGCGCTGACTTCCTAACACCGCCTCCCCGAGCCGCGTCGCGGTGGACGTAGCTAGGCCGAGGCAGTGTCAGCGCGGATGCTGCCCTGCTTACGTTGCCTGTTCCTGGCTTTCCGGAGCCCTCCCGCAATGTCCTGCCCTGGTAACGCCATCGACACGCACTGCTGGCGAGGATGCGCACTACTGATGCAAGGTGCCGAGCGTGCCTCCCCCCCCCCAGCGGTTTAATCACTGCGGTGGCTGTCTGCTAACATAATTTTGGAGTGGAGACATGGCCTCGGTCTCTTGGTGCTCCTGGTTTCTGGAAATACCCCCCGGAGAGGCAGAGCTCCAGGGATTTCCAGCTACGTTCTCAATGCTCAGGAGGGCTGCAGAGCTCGGAGACACTTCAGCTACTCAGCTAACATCTGTGGGCTCCAGCCATCCACACCAGGCCTCTGTTCCCGGGGGCGTTGCCCCCTCTTTGCCTGCTTTACATTTGCTCAGTGATTACAGACACTGCGGGCTGCATTTTAAGAAGGGCTGAGGCCAGCCTTCCCTTGCGTGCCCCCGACTGAAGAACGTGTGTAAGAACGCGAGCGCACAGTCACAGTCCATTTGGGGCCAGATCCGTCAAGCTTTCCATATGCAGCATGTCCCCCGAGCAGGCCTCTGAGCGGATAGCTGTGGGGTCTGCTGTTGCCACCAGCAAACCGCCGCCGTCAGAAGTCAAACGGCTTGGCTGCCAAAGGATGCTCTTTCAGCTGCATTAAGGACCAGAAATGGTGCCGTAAAGCAGCTGGCTGGGCTAATGACAGAGAGCATATACCTCGGGGACCCGTCTCCGGTGGCGTTCTGCCTGGCATTAACACCCAGAAATGAACCCCGCACTCAGAGCAGACAGCTGCAGAAAGCGTCTAGGTAATTTAGGCTTCTTCTGGGATAGCTTAGCAACCTCCCAGAACTGCTGGTCTTCCCGGGCAGCCGGGGGCTTTCCAGCCAGCTTTGGGCGCTCAGACCATCACTGGCTTTGACTTCAAACAAGCAGGCGGCAGCGATCGCCGCCGTGCATTGGAAGGCTCTGCCAGGCGCATCATCCGTTCTCTGGGGTCTTGTGCAGAATGCACTGATGCAAAGCTTTTCTCGCCAGGGGGCTAGGCAGAGAGGACGCATTTGTTCGGAATCTCGCACCACTCATTGGAGGGCCGGCGCTGGGCCCCGGCTGGCAGGCGGAGGCGATTGGCGTGGTGGGGCTTCGTGGGCGCTAGAGATCAGTCACTGTGGAATTAGACACTGGTCACAGCTACCTGTGGACACTGCACAGACCCTGCACGAGCCCGGGAGGGAGACCTCTGATAGCTCCCCCCCTTGGAGACCTCTGATAGCTTTTCCAGAGTGTTGCACATCTCCCAGCACTTTCCAGACGTGAAGCTGTGGAAGAGGGCGACGGGGTTGCCTGGAGAGGTGGTTTTGAAGGAGAGAGCCCTCAGTGGATTAGGGCAACAGGGGGGCAAAATAAGAGAAGTCCTCTCCCCTGGGAGTCGTGTGTGTTTGTCGAATGGACCCCTGGTTTGTTGTAAAGCACAGACCTCGAGGCAGCCCAGGTCCTTCTCAGAAACATGGGCTGGAGCCCACAGGCATGGCCACCACAGCAGTTCTGCCTTGAGGCTCGGTGTCTTTCCTCTTCTTGGGTTTATATCACACCTTTCAACAAGCCCTTGGGGCCCCTGTAGGGCTCAGTGGGCAGGTGACGGAGAGCGGCAGCCTTTTGCCTCCACAGTAGGTTGTCAGTTCAGATCCAGCCAGGCCCAGAGCTCGTGCCATCTGGTGGCCGCTCACTGGCTGGTGTGAAGCCAATTGGCCATTCACCGTGCACAGGTGTCCACAGCACAAGAACCTCAGCTGAATTTGGAGCTAGCTGGTGGCAGAGAGGCCAAGGACTGAATGGGCTGCGGGCAGATGGGCCAGTTGTCCTGATGGTCCCAGCTGGTCAGAGTTGATGCCTGCTGGGCTAAATCCTACCCACATGTAACTTAATGGGGCGTCACGGGGCTTGGTGACGGCTGGGGTCAGCTTGGCTATGCCCTGCCTGGGCAGTCCATGCTCTGTGGCTAAGCCCTGCACTTTGGTGTGGCGTTCCCAGAGATATTTAGACCCTCCCTCCTGCCTCACCCTCAGTGTCTGGGCCTGTCAGTCAGGCGCCAACTTCACACCACAAAGAAAAAGCATCTTCTGAATGGTCCTGTATAGTCTGTTCTTTAATAGTCATGAATAATCCATGACTTACGGTCGCTCTTCAGGAAATTTGGGAAGGTTTCAAAGCCCAGGTTGACAGAGCACTTACCCGACAGCATGCTCTCAGCAGAGGGTACCCTGCCATAATGTGCAGCCTCCATGGGCTGTATTTGATCAGCGTTTCTGGTAATTCGCCATCATTAATGCCCTGAAATGTTCTCCGGGTGCCAGCAGAAAGTCACGGAGAGATTCCGAAGTGCTGAAGAAATGCTTTAACCTGCTGCAATTTAATATCAGCCAATTTCTCCTAACGCTCTTTGGCAGAGAGACGCACCTGCTGTAAAGAATGGAGCAGGTGACAGCTGCCCTCGCTCTCTGCCTGGAAAGGAGCTGTAGAAAACTCCAGCCCAGCCCTGATTTTGGGGTAGAGAAAGAGAAACGAGGAGGAAAGGGTCACCAGAGCTTGAACACCCAAAATGGCACGGCCACAGTCGCTCTGTCACACACTGTGTCCACACTCAGAACGCTTGGTGAGTCAGGGCAGCGCCTCTTTCTGCCCTCGTGCCGACAGCCGCGCATCCAAAGCCGGTGCTGGACAGTGGCTCTCGCCCGTGGAAAGATGGCGCAGATCCTCGCAGCTGGTTCTGGGCCAGGGATAAGACAGAGAGGGTGGCAGCTCCGGAGGGGAGAGGTTCATTATGGCAGGCAAACACCTCTTCTGCCTGTTTACCTCACAGCAGCCATCAGCTGCTTGCTCAGTGCCTCCCCCCCAGCACAGTCAGAGCCCCCACCACGCCAGAGAGGGGCACACAAGGCAGCTGGCGGCAGGGTTTGCATGGGGAGCGGGGGGCCTTTGGCACCCAGCATGGGAGTTAGGCACCTACATTCCTCTGGGACTCCGGGCCTATGTAACTGCAGCCGGAGGGACCCCACCCCAGGCCTGGGATGGTAAAGGGGCACAGTCAGACGTCCATGCCCCCATGAGCAGAGACAAACGACGGACTATTACCCCCGGAGACAGATGGGGAAGCCGGTCCCGGGGTCTCATCTATACAGCACAGTAAGCCTAGCTCGTGTGGGAGCCGCGCTTGTGGACTCAGTGTTTGCAGACCCACGCTTGAGCGTCCATGCTGCATTATAAACGCGGGCTTACCGCGCCTGCACCTGGGTCTCACAGCCATGTGAATGCATCCACACTGCACTGTACAGCCCTTCCGGCTCAGTTCAGTGGCTCGAGTTTGTGTCCGCGCTGCAGAATGGCAGGGCTGATCCAACCGTCCCCCTCGCACGGTCCTAGGACCCGAGGCCCGAGTGCTTGCTGACCCCACGTCAGACTGATTTGTGTGTGGACGGAAGAGGGAGTTGGGCTCAAACCTGAGTCAGAGCCGGGGCTTAGTGTGCAATGCAGACATGCTCAGGGAGTCCGGGCTCAAGCCGAGAACTGAACCAGATCTACGGAGCCCCAGCCTGGGCCCCTAAGCACAAGGCTGGTGATGGTGGTTGCAGGCAGGCTGTCTATGCAAGTGGGCTTATTAACTGGAGGCTCCGTCTCGTCCTCTTTGTTGCCGAGCCTGGCATCACGGTGCGTGTTAGGAGGATGGACACTGGGCTTCCCTCAGATTCGGGGCAGGCTATCACCAGCTGGCCAAGATCACAACCCTCAAACAAAGCCCAGGTTTGCAGGCATCGATGCAGCAACCAAGCCATGGGCCCTGCCTAGGTCAGAAGCCGGCATGTGAGATGTTTGTCCCTCCTGCTGCTTCACGTCAAGCGCATGGTTAAAACCAAACCAGGCTCCTCCTCCTGGGGCCAGACGGAGCAAAGCGAGCGGCACTCTTTGCGTGCCAGCATCCCCTGGCCTCAGGCCAGCAGAGAGCAGTGGGTCAAGGCTCGGGAGTTGGAAAGACACAGGGGAAGGAAGTCCTGCACACGCCCTCCCTGGGCTGTGCCGGGGGCAATGCAATGGGCTTCAGTCTCCAGGCCTGGCAGGGCAGGACTTTCCGCCCACACTGCACACAAAAGCAACAGAGGTAAAGAAACAAAATCCAAGGCCTGAGGTTGAATTATTATTGTAGGGTTTCCCCCAGACAGAGTTTTCCCCTGCTGCCTCCATGCAATGTTACGTAGATAATGGAGAATTGAAACACAAAACAACGTCCAAACGCTGCTGCTCGTGTTTGCCAGCAGCTTGGGCTGCTCGGTTGTGGCTATTTACATCCCTGTGCTGAACAGTGAACGACCCCAGGCAGTGCGGCGTGTCAAGCGGTGAATAGCACACTGCAGGGCGAGAGGAACATGGTGAATGGCGTCAGAAGCCCCTGATGGTGGCGGTGGTTTGGAGTTGAAGGGAAATACAGAGAGAATATATCTGGGCAACTTTAGCAGATCGCTGTTTTGGGAATCCGATGCTACCCCCACTAACCTCACACAACTCTGCAGCTCTCGAACCTCTGCTAGTTTCCGAGAGGGCATCACTCTGCTTAACTCAAAACCAGCTTTCAACGGAAACCAACAGCCCTCCAACGCTGCACCAGTTCTGTCAATCAGCGACTGTCAAACTCAATCTGCTCAGTCACTCATCGAAGGTGGGCTTTTTTTTGTCTTGTTTCGTTTTTTTGAAAGTAAAATTTAATAAAAATCAAAAGTGTACCCAGCAAATACAATAGAGGAAGGAAGACGCTGGCGTCCCATCAATCAAAATGCCACCTAATATCATTCAAGCTGGCTGGTACCTGGAGACGGGCCAAACAGAGTGAGCATTGCACTTTGGGACGAGACAGCACCCACCTTGGGCCTAAGGCCGTCCCCTAGCTATGGCTGGTGCAGCTGTGTTCCTTCGCCTGCCACAGCACCTAGTGAGCTCCCCAGTCACGCTGGCTAGGTCTCTAAACACTTCAACTCAGCGCACAGCAGCAGACAAAAGGCTAACAGGATGTTGGGAACCATCAGGCAGGGGCTAGAAAATAAGACAGAAAATATCCTATTGCCACTATATAAATCCATGGTATGCCCACACCTGGAAGCCGGGGTCCACTTCTGTTCACCCCATCTCAGAAAGGACACGGGAACTGGAAAAGTTCAGAGAAGGGCAACAGCAATGGTGGAGTATATGGAACGGCTTCCCTATGGGAGAGAGACAGAAAAGATTAGTCCTAGTCAGCCTGGAAGAGAGATGGCTAAGGGGGAATATGATCAAGGTCTATAAAATCATGGATCTTGTGGAGACAGTGACTGGAGAAGTGTCATTTACCCTTTCCCACAACTCAAAAACCAGGGGTCGCCCTGTGGAATGAATAGGCCGCAGGCTTAATACAAACAAGAAGTACTTTTCACACACTGCCCAGTTAATCTGCAGAACTCATTGCCCTGGGATGTTGTGAAGGCCAGAAGTGGCACCGGGTTCAAAAAAGAACTAGAGAAGTTCATAGGGGATAGGCCCCTCCATGGCTGTTAGCCAAGATCGTCAGGGACACAGCCCCACGCTCAGGGCGATGCTGAATCTCTGACGACCAGCGGCCAGAAGTGGGAAGACAGAGGTGGTCCCTCCATCTGCCCTGCTCTGTTCATTCCCTTTCAAGCTCTGGTATGGGCCACTGTTGGACCTGGGCCACTGGGCTAGCTGCCAGCCCAGTGGCGGCCCTCACAATTCGGAAATGCCTGGGGATTGCGGGAAGTGGGTTGTCATGATCTTTAACGACCCAAGAACCCTGAGCGTCAACTCAGCCAAAAATGAACGCCTCCCGACCCAGTCAGGACGAATTCTCCTGGGCATGATATACTATCGGAAAGCAGAGGAAAGGCAACGGGCCAAGCCTGGGATGAGCCCCCCGCCCTCCCTGGCTTTCCCGCACCGCAGCTTTGCCTTCCTCTTAGCCCTGCTCAGCACCGAGAGAGTAATATGGAAATCGCGCTTCAGGCTGGTGCCTACCCTCAGGTCTGAGGCAGAAAACCTTGCAGTTTATTATCCCAGGGTCTCCCCAGACACTGTTTGCCATGCAGCCTTCAGGCACTGTTTGCAAATATAGGTTATTAAATGGATTCCCCCCTTCCATGCTCAATGAACATTAAAATTAAAGTTCTGCTAAGTGTCTTGGTAGGGCCAGCGGGTGGAGGGGGAGCGCTGTGCGTGCTCAGGAGCAGCACAATAAAAAGACAGGTTGCAAACTTCCATCCCCCCCAGCCGTGCAGATTTCAGGAGCCAGACCTGGGACAGCTCCTGGGTCTGGGAGCTCAGGGAAGCAGCTTCACACACCCAAGGCAATGAACTGATCTCAAATCCCGAAGGGAAAAATACCTTCTGGGGCAGACATGGTGAACTATGGAACCATCTCCCCATTTCAAATCAGCTACAGAGCTCTGAGGATTAGTGATAAACTGTAGGCCCTGATGCAAAGCCAAGAGAAGTCAAGGGAAACACGCTGGTTGATTTCAATGGGTTTTGGATCAAGTCTCCGTTGGAGTCGATGGAAAGTCAAACTTGACTTCAGAGAGCATCAGAACAAAGCTATAGAAGGCAACCCACCCCAGCTTCTGGGATTGCGCTAAGAACACCTAATAGCTCCTTCCAGTCTCTAGTTTCTATGATGTTTTGGAGAAACGAACAGGATTCTATTCTGCTAACACCCAGCCCATTGTATCTGAGTGCCAACCATGTTTTGAATACGGCTGCTCAAGAATGTTCTGAATAATTCACTCAGTAAATTACATTATATTTTAAAAGTCAATTATTCGCTAGATGTCTGCGTAGCTGACTTGCCCAGCGAGAGAGCTGAGGTGATCATTCATCGAGTAGATTTTAAAACAATGTATTCAATGGATTTTGTGATATGGTTTGAATATATTTTTGTAGTTATTTGTCTAGCTCTGGCTTTGAATCTCCATTTCGGAGTGTTTGTGTCGCTTGCTATTATCTGTTGTGATCTTATCCCTATACCAGTGGAAACACGAGGTGTATTTATTTACCCTTGGCTTGTGTCTTGTTTATCATTGTGTCTTTGCATAGTTTTCAACTCCTATAACTTTGATGAATTAAAAAAAAAGACTTCTAGCTTTGATGCATTACTGTGTTGGTCCAGAACTCCAAGGAATCAAGTTTCCCCTCTATTTCTTATGTTGATGAAGCAGTCAGCCCTCCATTTATTTATGTTTAATGTATTAGTGGCATTTTGAGATGATCGTGTGGAAATTGGTTGCCCAGGAATTTGTAAACCCGACTGGGGAATTCATGGAGGTGGGAGGACCCAGAAATTTAATTTGGGGTGTGGTTGTCTGGCAATCCAGGTAATTTTTCATTCTTGATTGACATTAACTCACGTGTTTGATTTAACACACTCAATGGGGCTGTCTTTGCAACACAGTTAACTGTTACAATGCTGACGTTTCCCAGACTGTCACTGAAATGAATGCTTAGACATCTGCAATCTCCAACGAGTTGTCCCACAGTCATATGGTTACTGCTGGGCTGTGCAGTCCCAGAATGCTTTGCTGGTGTTTGTATTGCAATTCAATTTATAATAGGTTTCATTGGCTAGAATCCAAAGAGTTAGCTACTTTCCCCCTCTTCTATTTCATTTTTAACTGTACCCTGGAAATTTGGGAATTATTTTTATGGATGGCGGCAGGCCAGAACTCCTAGCAAATGAGGCAAGAACGCAAAAAGAAATCAAACAGATGCTAATTGAATAGGGCAGGAGCGAGTAGGTGCAGTAAATACCTGGGAACACTAGAGGGAGCTTCAGGAGGGAAGTCCAGAGAGGCGGAAAACACGATGGTGGAGACTCGACCGGTGGACAATCTCATTTGCTTTTACTGACCGCTTCCTTGCGATAGCATGTTGTGACCGGAACTAGACCATCCAGCAGCATGAGTGCAGACTCCTGGGATGGCTATTCTCTTTATGAAGCAGATGTGTTAGGTGTCAAGATTTGCCGCTTCACGTTCAGAAGCTGCTGCCCTCTACTGAAGCCAGTCTCTTGTCTCGCAGATTGGTCCAGGTGAATTTCGTGCCCATGAAACCGTAAGAAAGTTCATGCTTAGGGAGCAGGAAGCTCTCACGATCCCCATCCCGGCCCAGCGCGTCTGTTAATGGCATGCAGTACATACTGGAAGTGCATCTCTCTCTGCAGCAACAATGGGGCTGCTTTCGCTGTGACCTACAACAGTATTTAATACCCCTGTAATGAATAATAACACGAAAGACTTTCGGCCATTCTAAAAGCCTCCAGGCACAGTTTGTGAAGGGAGGTTATTACTTTGATTTTTTTCCCCCTTTACATGCTCCATGAACATTAAAATTCAAATTCTGCTTAGTCTCCCAGAGGGGTCGGCGTGTGTGTACACGTGTGTACTTAGACTGGATTCTTCAGTCACAGTGGCTCAGCCCAGAGAGACTGCACCCAGCGCCTCCGAATGAATCTGTGGCATGCAGGGAGGTTTATTCCTGCGATAGCAAGCTGCTGCTTTTTGACCCGTGGAGGATTTGCAGGTTGGAAACTGGGCTATTGCAACAACACCTACATGCAGTGGTGATGGAAGCATCAGAAGTGCTTAGATTTAGGGTTTAAATCAATCTCTGATTATATGGTAAAGGCCAGGAACAGGCTTTAATGGGGACAGATCACTCCACATCTGCCTCTTGCAGTGTTCTTCTACCTTTCTCTGAAGCATCTGGTCCTGGTTACTGCCAGAGACCAGATTCCAGACTAGATGGGCCCTGGGTCAAGTCCAGTCTGGCCATTCCTATTACATGAGATTAGTTGAATTTCTGGGTTTGGACATGGAAGTGCAGCTGCTGTTTGATGGTGAATATTTTTCTATCCTAATCTTCCTAAGATGAGCTCATCTTCTGGGAAGTCCAGGTCACAAAGAAGGAATCTAATTCACAAAATGAAGGCTGGAGAAACCAGTTGGGAAAAAAATCAACCACATTGAGAGGGAAACCTTTCCCTTTCTTTTAGATATCCTGAAATGTTCAGATAATGTCTCACAGGCTTTTTGCAATTCCACAGCCCAACCAAAATGGAAGTGAAGGAGTCAAAGCATCATGAGAAAGGCTTTTCTCCCCTCTGTTCTCACAGGTAGGGCTCGAGCACAGTCCAGAAGTCTGGTAATAAAGGCTGATATTGTGAGCGCTTCCCATCTAAGCCTGCAGCACTGAGAGTTTCTAATAAATCTTAAGACTTTTGGTTAGAGAAGGTCAGAAAATTGCGTTTTTCCCCAGTGGAAAATTTTGCCTTTTGGTGAAAAATTGGAAATTGGTAAAAATTTCAGTGTGGAAATGCTACCTTGGGCAGGAGGAGAAAATCCCTTTCCTTGCACACATCTCCCACATTTTACTACTAGTGAGAGGTGTAAAGTTTGGGATTGTCACCCAAAGTTTATCCAGGCTCATGAGATCTCCAGGGCCTTCTCTACCTGACACTGGGAAAGCCAAGAAACGACTTCTTATTATTTTTCACAAAACCCCAAAGTTAGATAATTGACCTTTTCTGAATCTCAAATGGTGGTTGGATTCCACCTCCCACCTGCACAGGGCGCTGCCATGTTGCGCACTGCAGAGGAGACGCACCCACTGTGCCTTCCAGGGAGACTTGACTTCGGTTCTTTCTTCCCTAATCCAAAATCGAAACCATCTGGGCTGAACGTTTATGGCAATGTTGTGTGTGGACAAAGTTGGATATTAGGAACAAGCTTCTTCACGGGGCGGGTGGTGAAGCACTGGAATGGGTTACCTAGGGAGCTGGTGGAATCTCCATCCTTAGAGGTTTTTAAGGCCCAGCTTGACAAAGCCTTGGATGGGATGGTTTAGTTGGGATTGGTCCTGCTTTGAGCAGGGGGTTGGACTAGATACCTCCTGAGGTCCCTTCCAACCCGCATATTCTATGATTCTATGACACCAGCCAGCCCTGCTTTGACGCCACTCAGTGAGCTGTTGTGTAAACACTGCTCACCAGAAGATTGGAAGTTTTCCCCTAGCCTCTGTCCAGCACCCCAGATCGTATGAAGCAAGGTGTTACTTCTCAGCCAGCAGGACACCTTTCCAGCTCCTTTAGGCATAAATCTCTACCATGCTAGTCTGGACAGGTGATCTCCTGCTCTGTTCTCGGAAATCACACACACTCTTTCTGGAGCTGATTCAGCCCATCTTTGCCGTCATGTAACTCCTCTTCGATGATTTCACCTGACGCGCTGCTTGACTCTGTGAAAACAGGGGGAGTGTAAGGGGGAAGAGGAACTGCTACACAATTAATCATCAAATCAGAGAAATGTCAGGCTGGGAGGGACTTCTTGAGGTCATCATGTTCAGCCCCCTGCACTGAGGCAGGCCCTAGCAAACCTAGACCACCCCTGACAGGTGTTGGTCCAACCTGGTCTTAAAAACCTCCAATGACAGGGATTCCACCACTTCCCTTGGAAGCATATTCCAGAGTGCAGCCACCCTTACAGTTGGAAAGCTTTTCCTAATATCTAACCTAAATCTCCCTTGCTGCAGATGAAGCCCATTGCTACTTGTTCTACCTTCAGTGGATGTGGCGAACAATTGATCACCATCCCACTTGTAACAGCCCTCGATGTACTTGAAGACATCAGCTCCCTGCTCTGTCTTCGTTTCTCAAGAGTAAACGTGCCCAGCTTTTTTAAGCTTTTCTCATAGGTCAAGTTTTCTAAACCTTTCGTCAATTTTTGTGGCTCTCCTCTGGTTTCTCTCCAATTTGGATGTTCTGGTGCACATAAGCGGGGTACTGGGTAGAAGGAGATGAGGATTTTCTAAGGTGCTCCTTTGGGGTGGGGGCCAGGTATTTTGAAACAGGAAATTGAGGCAGTCTTACAGGGCACTTGGGTCCAAACCTGGACAGCAGCGGTGCCAGGGTAGCTGAAAGCTTGCAGGTTGATCCTAGCAGCAAGAGCTGCTGTGGATACTAACCTAGCCATGTTCCCAGGGCGGGTGAGGGGCCAGGAAGGAGAGAAAAAAGAAAATACAGGGTTAAAACTCCTCAAAGCATTTGACGAGTAGCCTAAATCCGCCCATCTTGGAAGTCTGCTGTCATCCTGAACATTTACATATTGCTGTGACGTTCCCTAAGGCCAGCCCTCTTCTGAACATCAAAAAACATCCGTTAGCAGTCAGAATGAATCAGGCATACGAGAAAACATCTTTAGCTAAGAGCCAGCTCTGTCTCTCATAGCATTAAAGTGACTATTGACTGAAGACGCAAGTGAAAGTCAGTAGCAATTTAATTAGGATGACTGATTCCTGACTGTCTGACATCTCTACGGTTAGAGGAGGAATACTGATTTGCAAATGCCATCTAAACTGAAGCTTCAGCAAAGATTCCAGCTGGAGAGTTTGGATTCTCCAGGACCTGGAATACCATTGCTGTTTTACACCTCTTCGGTTCGTATCGTCTCTCCATTGAAATCTGACCGAAAGAACCTGGTGGTTTTCCCTTTCACACAGTTGCCATTCATTTCGATGAGCTTCTACCATCTGCTGTGCATCCCCAGGCTGATCCTGAGGGAGAACAGCTAGAAAATGTAGATTGATCAAAACCCAAACTATTCGCAACACGAGGTCGGGTTTGACGAATCCCCTGACTCAAAAGAGCGTTGAGAAAAAATCCAGCCTGCGCGGCTTGGAGCAAACAGCTTCCCAGAGCAAAGCAGCCGACATCCTAAATGGGACCCAAACCAAGTTCTGAGGCTTAGAATAGTGTGGCCCGATCTCAATCTCCAGGGTGTTAGTTTATCACTTCAGGGGTCAGGAAGGAATGTACTGCCTCCGATCCTGTACAGCCATCTAGGATCATGCTGGGGTGGGGAGAGGGAGAATCAGCCTTCTCTGAGGCATGTCATGATGGGAGGACACCAGGTTAGATGGACCAATGTCGGAATGAAATGCCACCTGCTACGAATCCATCCTGGCTTCTTTCGAGCTGAAATCCTGCAGCTTTTGCACGTTTCCAGATTGCACGTCTCACCGACACCCCTGTTTCTTGTTGAAACTGGAAGCCAGAAGGGCAGGCATGTGGCCAATGGGCACCTCACTCTCTGAAGTCACTGTGTTTGCAGCTCGGCCAATGAGATTTGATACGTTTCTGTCCTGTGTTGTCATTGGCTCCCGTCCTGTCACTCACTCTCCTACTTGAGACGTGGGGCAGGCCAAGTTTTCGACTTGAGCCGTGACGTCCCTGCTCGTGTAGTTGAATTTGTTCCTTTTCCTGAAGCCAAGGTTCTAGTTCCAAGTTTCCCTCTCAGCTCTCCAATACTTGGGAGACGTTCTGCATGGAATTACACCCTGTGCAATGCTATCAGTGCCGTGGGATTGCACAGGGTGGGAACGAGTCGGACCCCCCGACACAACAGCACGTGTCCTAGACTAGTCATGGTGGGAAAGTGCCATGTTTGGCTGCTTTGCCGCTGCCACCCCCACAATGCACCAGGCCTGAAAGGATTAAAAATGACTCTGCTCCTCCCCACCGCTTCCAGCCTCATCACGTTCCTTCCTGCGTCCTCCACTAGGACTAAAATCATCACCTAATTTAGAAAAATGACGGGGCGACAGTTTTCCACCAACACAGTCGCTCCTGAAAATTTACTTCAAGGTTCATTGTTGGCAATGTCAAAAGGGATGAAAACCAATAAAAAGAACCAGCGCAGCATGAACGTCTCCGTGACAGCAGTGCCGAGGAGAAGGGAGACCGGCAACAGAGGGGCTCCTCGCCGCAGCCTGAGTCTATACAGATAAAAGGTAATTGAAATGTTAGTTCCATTAATATTTCAGCCTGCCCCATATCTGACAGCCGTGCGCCTTAAACAGCGCTAGGCATGTCTCTTTAACTTCCCAGGGTGTTCTTACAGAATGCTGCCAGGCCGACTGAGCAGACAGAGGCATCATTATGGGTTTGTTGGTGAGTCGTGTTTCAATGCCGAGAGGGTGGGGGCGGCAGCAGCTTTGTTTTCTGACCTGTCTGCTCAAAATCCCCTGCTTTTGAGAGACTTCTTGCATCACTGCCGTCTGTCAAAGAGGGAGAAGGTCCAAGATTTGTCAAGGGTGGCAGGGATATGTGCAGGGGTCAGCCCCTCTCTGCCCCATGGCAGGGACCTGCTCAGCCAGGAGACTCCATCCAGGGTTTGGAGATAGAAATGAGATGGAATTTAATGATACAGGGACTAACAGCAAGATTTCTGGCTATAAGCTGGGGACGCATCAGTTGGAAGCAACAGAGGAGGAGAAAGACCTGGGCATACTGGTCGGGCACAGGAGGACTATGAGCTGCCAGTGTGATGTGGCCGTGAAAAAGGCTAATGCGATTGTAGGATGCACGAGGGGAGGTATTTCCAGTAGAGACAGGGAAGGGTTTGTACTATTATACACAGCGCCGGTGAGACCTCATCTGGAATACTGTGCACAGGTCTGGTCCCCCGTGTTTAAGAAAGAAGAACTCCAACTGGAACAGGTGCAGAGAAGGGCGACTAGGAGGATCTGAGGATGGAACCTGCCTCATGAGAGGAGACTTAAGGAGCTTGGCTTGTTTAGCCTGACCAAAGGAAGGCTGAGGGGAGATGTGATTGCTCTCTCTAAATACATCAGAGGGATAAACACTAAGAAGGGAGAGGAGTTATTAAGTTAAGGGGCATTTCTGGCACAAGAACAAATGGATATAAAGTGGTCATCAATAAGTTTAGACTTGAAATTAGATGAAGGTTTCAAACCATCAGAGGAGTGAAGCTCTGGAGCAGCCTCCCAGGAGGAGCAGTGGGAGAAAAACACGTAGCTTGTTTTAAGGCAGAGGTGAATTTAGGCTTATGGAGGGGATGGTGTGATGAGGTTGCCTACAGTGGCCTATGGCCCATCCCCAACTGCTATTAGCAAATATCTCCAACAGCCGGAGATAGGATGCTACAGGAGGAGGCTCTGGTGAATCTTGCCCGCGTGCTCTGGGTCTAACTGGTCGCCATGTTGGAGTCAGGAAGGAATTTCCCCCCGAAGTCAGGTTGGCAGAGACCCTAGGGGTTTACACCTCCCTCTGCCGCACGAGCCCCGGATCGCTCGCTGGTTTGAACCAGAGTAAATGATGGATTCTCTGTAACTTTCACACTGGAGTCTTTAAATCGGCTAGAAGTTAGGGGCCTATTACAGGAGTGGGTGGGTGAGGTTCTGTGGCCTGCGATGTGCAGGAGGGCAGGCTAGATGGTCATGATGGTCCCTTCTGGCCTTAAAGTCTGTGAGTCAATGAATCTGTGAGAGCTGCGGTTCTCCATGGCACCTAAGGAAACCCAAATAGCGCCATGGAAAATGTCAGCCTGTGTCTGGTTGAGCCATGCCCAAGGATTTGGAGCGGTACCCAGATTGGGGCAGTGAGGTTTCCAGTTGTCCCTGTATTCTGTGCGGTGGGGTTATAACCCTCCACCACTCCCAAGGCCCCGGGTGAAGCGCTTCAGATCCATGCTGAGCACAGTGGCTGTGATTCGTCATGGGTCCAGAGGCAGAGCCACAGGGAATGGCCTGCAGGATCCCGACGGGGAGACTCTAAAGGGACTTTGCCTCTGCTCACGTTTCTAGCTCTCCACAGTCACGCTGGCTGCGTGGGCCCGTTGCAGAACAGATGGCTAGGCTCAGCCCTGAAGCGAGGTGTGTGTCAGAGAGGCAGGCACGTACCCTAGGGAGACACAACGGGCACAAGGAAGGAGGCCAGGAAGGAAATGCTCCTCTGCCAAGGGCTTTCAGTCTTGCTGCGGTTCAAGCCGCTCCAGGGACTGGCCGAGCGCGGAGGGGCAGGTAGGGTTCTTCTGCAGGTCTGAGCGGACGTCAGGCCTTGCATCTGGCTCCTAACCTCTGCGGCACTTGGGCAGATACAGCGTGCCTACGTTGGGGAGGGAAGCAGCCTCTCTCCCAGGGATTTCTGATTTGATTGGATTCACACACCGATCAAGAGCTCTCTGTGCAAACAAGCCAAAGGTTAATAAAGATTTAGGCCTGTAGCTTCTCCTCCAGGGAGACAGGGCGAGAGCAGCTCCAGGGTCTTCAATGTCTAAATTAATATGGGTGAATGCTGAGGTGAGCACGAAGGGGAATAAAGGAGCCGTAACTTGGAGGCTCGCATCGATCTGCCAAGCTTCGATCTGAGCACAGTAAATGGGCAGGAACGGGGCTACCCAGCACCCAGTCACACACGGACACTGACATGCCACATGCAGATCAGCCCCTGCAACACACTGACACACGTGTGTAACACAACACACGCTCCATTCTGACACACTGCACAACCACATCCAGGTGGGCATGCACACATAAAACACAGCACCTATATTGACAAGTGACACACACTCATTCACCTCCCCTGCAATGCATCCTTTGACACGTCTACTGCACTATTCCTAACTCGCACACAGTACACGCACGCCACAGACACCCCGGTACCCCTTCCGCCTTCTTTCTCTCTGTTCTGAGCACAATTAGCAGCATTCCTCTCTGCATCGAAGCACGAGGCAAACTCAATCTTTTGCAAAGCATTGTCTACACATCTATTTTATTCTGGCTTCGGAAAGCAACACAGTTCTGAAATTCTTCCAGTGTGCCATTTTGTTCAGTTTCCCCCTGTAATTCCTTTTCAAAGTTGCGACGCCGGCCCCTTGAGTTGCGTCTCTGCCTTTCTCTCCTTCCCTGCAATCAGGCTAAGTGCTTCCAGGATTCTGCCTACCGTTAACATCAAAGCATGTGTCTGATCTTAATCACCAGAATAAACAACTGACAGGAAACATAACTAGGTCTTCACTTAGGAATTAGACGGGAAAAGGGTTTTGTTAGTTTCACGTGATCTCCCTTCATTTTGTGCAGGAGGCAGGTGTTTTTGACAGAGAAGTGAAGACGCATGTGCCATACATATCTGGAGAGGTGTCTCCTGGTTAGCCTTGGACTGTTCACACAGAAGAGACAAGCAATTTTTACTAGGGCTTTCTCAGTCATTTGGGACAGCGTAAGAACGGAGCCACCGTTTCACCCAAAATTTGACTCAAACAGAATGGAACGACTTTTTTTAAGTTAAAAAACATTCTCTTGGCATTTCCCCCATTGCCGCCATTTAGATTTTTGTTTTTAGCTTTTTGGCCCTTTCAAAATACTCAGTGTTGGGACTTGAGTATTGGAAATCTTGCAAGGTCCAGGGAAGGACCTAGTGTCTGTCTCAGCCTGTTGGGATTTGCTGTTGAGAACCCCGAAGTGGAATTTCACATCGAGGCACACTGCACTTTGGGAGAGATCAGATTTGTATCTGAGTCCCAATTGGTCCAAACGCTACAGCTCGGACCCTACTCCAGACGAAAACAGACTCAGCAGAGAGGCCCAGTAAGGAGCTGTGGCGCACGGTCTGCGTCGTTCCCATGGCACAATCTGCTTTCAGAACCCAGCCTCAATCTCCCATGAGCCAGGAGAAATTTATGGGCGTGTGACCCCATTTGGCTGGAACACCAAGGCCAGCTGCCCGTGTTGGCTGGAGGCGGGGGGTCATCTCTGCTGGGGAATGCCCTCCTGGAGGTAGTGGAGCAATGCCAAGAGGAATCTGGCCACCGATTATTACACTACATCTCAAGATGACATGAGAACTCCTTGGTTTGCATCCCTGCATCCCCCCGCGGCCGCCTTCTCTCACAGGGAGAGACGGCTCATTAGATGAGATCACGCCCACATACACCGTCTCTCTCTGTGCCCAAGGCCAGGCTGAATGCACTGCCATATCCTGGGATGCCAGGAATGGGTTTCTCTGTGATCTCACGGTTCCTTCATCCAGCCCCTTCCCAGCTGAGCAGAAACACGGAGGAGACGCCAACGCATCCTTGCAGGATTTGGAGAGGTGCCTGACTCGGGGCATGTCTGACGAGTTGTGGGGGGGAGAGAAGGTTGGGTCACGGGCTACTTTGGTGATGGTAGCATGGGAAACTGACACTGACTTTGTGGGGAGCGAAGGCTCATTAGATGGGATCGTACCTTTCCCGCTCTTCGTGGGGAGAGGGAGGGAGCCAATGATGCAAAGTTCGGAGGGCAGGGTATTCCCAAATATCCCCCGGCCTCTCTGTCACTCCCTTCTTCCGTCTCCTCGGCCTCCTTGGGCTGCCACATGCAGTGGGCTTTACCGAACCCCCGAGAAAATGGCTTCCCATAAATCCTTGGTCTGCTTCCCTCCCTCCCCCGCCACCCCCCCGGCCTGCCCGGGGCTCCCGCAAACGTGTTTTTTTCTTCCCGATCGAGCAGCTGTGGTTTAAAACTGCACCGTCCTCGAAATCCGAGCGCTCGGAGCCGTTCTCGATCACCTTTAATTCCGAGTTCCTGCCTCCCGGGCGGGCGTGTTTGTCATAACCTATTGAAGCTGAGGCATCAGAAATATTGAACGAACGGACATGAAATCAATAAAGCGAATTTGAGTGGCAGGGCTCAGGGGGCCCCGCTGTTCCAGGACCTTTTATTGAATTTGAGATCTTCCTCATTGTTCCTGGCCGCTTTCTGTATTTTTTTATGGCAAAGGATTTGATTTGACTTTTCTTTTTTCTTGCACTGAAGTCAGCTGGCGTTAAAGCTCCCGGGATGCTGCATGACCCTGACCCCTTCCTGTTCCCACCCTCCCTGCCAACACACCCATCCCTGTCTGCGTCTCTTCTCACCTTGGCGGCCGGCTCCTGCGCCGCCAGCTGCCTTTAAGGGCGTCACTCCCACCCTCCAATGACCACACTGGCTCCTCAGCAGCTGGCTCAGTGCTGGCCCACTTGGCTTTCTACCGCTCTCTGGACCTGCTCCAGCTACGCCCGCAGGCCCGCGGCACAGGGGCTGAGAGCCAGATATCAGGGGGGTCTAGTTACCTCCAAGGGAAGTCTAAGGAGTTGGGGAGCTTTTCCAAACCTTTACAACCCTCCGCACCTTGGGCCTGGCTGTGTGAGAAACACCTCTCACCTCATGGGACGCCGTGAGCAGCTTCGGGGCACAAGCTGCCAGGTCCCTTGGTGTCTGGCCTGGCTGCTGGCCCCTTTGCCTTTGGACAGGCTCGAACCCCTTTGGCTGATGGAGCCACGATTTGTTGACCCTGAGAGTGGGCCGCAAGGCCAGACTGATGCCCAGGCCTTCCCTGGAGGCCGGAGTGTGTGTGTGTCTTCGTGCTGTGTGTGATCCGGAGAGGTCCAAGCGCACGCTTGTTTGTGCCTCAGTTTCCCCAGTGGCATAATAGAAATGATGACGCTGGCCTATCTTAGGGCGGGGGCGGGGGCGGAGACTGTGAGGCTTAATGAATGTCTGTCAAATGCTTGGCGTGCCTCCGATACAGGTGCCACAGTGTCGGAAGCCAGGGTGGCGTATGGGCTCCAGGGACCGGGCATCCGTCACTGCTCGTCTAGGAGCTGCTGCTAATGGGCGCAGCGGTGCAATCTCTCCAGTAGAGACACGTATCAAATTCACGGCAGCCTGCCCCGGCCCCCCTCTCCCTTGGCATCCCTGCTGTTCCCAACCCCCCGCTTCATTCCAACCCTTTGTGATTTCCCCGCACAGCCCCTCGTGAACTCACGGCTTTCTACACGCTCACGAGCACAAGCGGCGGGACCAAACCCCAAGGGAGCTTGCTGTGGAGGAAGCATGTGAATGGCTGGGGGGTGTCCATCTATCTCTCTCTGGCTTGTACATTCCCCGTTAGAGTCACATGGCAAATGGAGGGGGCAGTTCTGGGTGGAGGCGAGCAAGTTGCTGGGCACGTTCGAGTATTCACACTTCTCTCCTTGTCACCAGGCTCTCCCTAAAGCTCACTGAATCACGCAGGCTCTGGAGAAAGGCTGGAGGGTCGTTACGGGGCTTCTCTTGAAGCCCTTTTGAGAGGAAATTAACTGAGGCTACGTCTTCACTGACGGTGGCAAATTTGCTGCCGTCAGAGCAATCTATCCAGCTCCATAGAGCGGTCAGTGAAGACCCGCTCGGTCGATCCGGAAGTCGACACTTTACAACCACCTTCTCGAGTGGTGCAGTGCAGGGAGGACGCTGTGTAGAAGACGCTTCATACAGACGCTGTATGAAGTCGATGGGAGTTACACAAACTGCTCTGAGTAGCCCGCATAACTCCTGTTGACTGCTGCTGAATTTGAAGATAAGTGTAGACCAGGCCTGACTGATTAACAAACAGACACCAAAACCACAGATTTTTTCCAGCCAGCCAAGGTTAGCTAGAGATCCCTCAGCTGAGAGCAGGTGTGGCTAGGATTATCTGTCTATCCACGGTATTCATAAGACAGCTAACTGCTAAATCAGCAGGGTAAGGTGAGGGCACCTGGGGGCCCTGGGCTCATGGTCTATCTGGGGGCTTACAAGATGTAGCGTGAGTGAGACCCAGGTTGCATCTCCCCACAGACAGTAACTAAATTACACTCCCTCTCCCTGCCCGCAGTTCTTTCCTTAGTGTGCCATGTGCTGCAGCAGGAGGCCTCCCAGGTGGAGGGGGGGGTCAGCGAGATTATTTGCGTTCGAGAAAAAGCAGATGAAAAGCAGCGAGCGCTGCGTCGCTGCTGAATTGCTAACGCGCCCAGTGCAGCGGGATCGGCTGCAGTTGTCTTGGTCCTGAGCCATGGTAATTGTGCGCTATGAAATATTTATTCGTTTTCATTCCAATTTCATTTTCAACGTGTATTTCCTCTAAAATTATGTGGAAAAAAATCCCCTGGATGCATTTACCACCATTGTTGCCTCTTTCCGAGCCCTTTGCAGAGTGCCCCAGTCAAATGGAGACCGCACACGCGTTGGGGAGTTTTGTGTTTTTAACTTTCAGAACCAATTCTCTTCCTGCCGTGAACCTGGAAGAATTCCAAAGGTTCGGGGCCTTCACAGAGTCCACTCAGCCAGCCGCCATTCCTGGAAATGAAAGGTTTTGATGTGAGAATATGAAAAAAAAACCCACCCGAAACCATCACCCAGAACTTCAAGCCCCCAGAGCCAATCTTGACCTGCTGAGCCGTCCCCTGATGCCAACAACCCCATCTCTAGTGAATCTCCACTTTGATTTTTTTAAATTTGAAAAAGTTCTACATGTTCATGTGCCTGTGTGCATCCTGGCTCCAGGCAGGACTGGGAGTGGACACGCCACGGAAAAGACGAATCGCTGCATCATGGGACCAGCTGAAAAGAGGCAGCTTGTTGCTGTGAGATTTCTGGTTCAGCTGGTTTTCTGTGGGTTTCTAAAGCATCTGAATTCTTGGGCCTTGAACCAATGGTTTTGACACTGCTCCATGGTCAATATTGGCAGTTAAACGCTCAACAATGAAACTGTTTGGGGTGGGGTAGGGGAGCCAGAACCACAGAAAGATCCTTTTCCTTCAGGTGGTTTTGGAGCTCAGAGTAGGGGGAAAACAAGAGCCACGACCAGTTGCACGACCAAGCAGCGCGCTCCATGGGGGAACCAAAAACCTTCCTGCCCTTGCAGGGCACAATATTGGTTGTTGCAACAACCCCGCCACCCTTCCCGTGCAGGGAAAGGCTCTGAACTTGAGTAATGCTAATACACACAAGGGCTTTTTAAGCATGTGCCGTCTGTGTGTCCATGTGTGCGGCCTGCTCATCAAACCAACGCTGATAATCGCGGATATTCACTTTGTTACTCAGCTACCGTGGAAGGGTGCCTGTCCATCCACCATGCTGGGCACCTTTGCCAAGCTTTGAAAAAAGGCAGTTAAGCCAGAGGGCCTGTCGGTCACCCTGATCAGCGCAAATAACCCAGCGTCCACATAAATAGGATGAAAATTCATCCCACGCCCACATTGCCCTGGACACCCTAACCCGAAACCCACCTCCTCATGGGGAAAGGGAGGCTTGCTGCACCCCCCCCGAAGGCTGACCGACGCCAGTGGTTGCCCACCGAAGGAAGGAGCAAATGCCAAAGTTTCAGAGTCCTACTGGAGCACACCCCGCCAGTCACCCATTTTCTCCCAGACCCGGGGTGCTTGGGTTTGGGCTCTGCCACCGGACACTGCTGTGGGAGAACATCCTGGGGAAAGAGGCAGGCGCTGAGATCCTGGTCCCAGGCTGGAGGCTAGAAATACACGTGTAGATGTGTGTGTCTGCAGATAGCTAGCTATGTACATGGTATTGTCTCTGCCCCTATCGCTCCGTCGCACTATCCAGAGTGTGTCTGTCACTCGATGGGGTGTGCGGGCTGCACGGTGGCTCGTCCATGAGGATGGAGCGAGAGGGAGTTGCACGTTCCCTCTGAAGCACATGTTGAGTTCATGGCCGCCCCTTCTCCTCAAGTGATTAACCACTGGTTGGGTTCAACCACAGTTTGTAGGTGCTCCAGCTGGTTCGGTACCATGGCAATGTCCCAAGGCATGTTCCGGGCAGGCCGGGCTGTTCCCATCGCTATCGTGCCCCTGACTGTGTTTGTTTGCTCTTCCCCAGGGCTTTTTAAACCAATTCCAGCCTCCCCCAGGCTGAGACCCGCCCATCTCCATGCAGTTGTCCCTCCATTGGGACAGCCATCCATTGTATCCACCCTGGGTGGAGCCGTCCCGGCTGCCTGGGTGCCCGAACTGGGGGGCTGGGGATGCAAGTTCCCTGCAGACCTAGAGAAAGTGGCCTGCGCTGAGTGAGAGAGATGCTGGCCCATGGAGGAAGGCAGACGTCGAGCCCCAGTTGCCTGCGTCCTAGGGACAGGCAGAGCTGTGCAGGCGGTGGGAAGGAGTAGGGGACAGGGCGTGGATTTTGCTCCGGAAAACAGGATGGGGGATTGTCTGTAAAGGCCCGGGTTCGGATTCTGAGCCTTCCCCAAATCAGCTGTGCTGGGGGCTCGGCTCGGCCCAGGGTAGGAACCCAGGGGCGTCTGGAGCTCAGGGTTTGCTCTGGGCCCCTCTCTCAGGTCCTGTGTTGTCATCACTAAGGCCAACAGGATGGACACCCTCCTCGGCTCTCCAACTGCTCCTTGCCCAGCGAGGGTCAGAGCAGCGTGGGTAATGGAGAGCAAGGGCATTAACCCACACACACACCCCGAAACCCGCTGCCTTGTCTCTGGAGCACTGGCTTCTCCACCGTTTCTGGCAGGCTCCCTTGGGGTCCGTATGGATGAGGCGCCGGACCAGTCCTGGACGACATGCCCAGGCAAGCGTATTTCACGCTGCTCTGTATTCATTCACCAGCAGATGGTCTTTTTCGCAAGGCCCTTTTTTATCTGAGAGGCATTTGTCACAGGGACCTTGTTACACCTGGTTATTGGAACGGCTGCTGGTTTTTCCAGCTAGTTGAGTCGGGGGGTGGGTTAGGTCCCAGGCCTACCAAAGGGCCAGGCAGTCAAACCCTAGCCAGCACTCTCCTGAGAAACTCTGGTTAGCAGCCACCGAGGGGCCAGGCAAAGCTCTCGGAGCAAGCAGACGCTGAGCACAAAGGACGCACGGTTGAGGGGTCGCGGGCCAGAGGAGAGTTTTAGGGTGAGACTCTCTCAGAGAGCCAGGGTCTTCTCTAGGGCAGGCAGAGGTGCTAGTCAGAGGTGCTGGAGAGACGTCTATGGCAGCGACATGTTTGTGACTCTGGGCCTTACCCGCTTCTGGGATTAGCGTCCCCTTCCGTCTCTACAACGGAGGGAGCAGCAGCTCCCTCGCTCCCAGAGGGCTGTCTGGCTAAGTTCATCAGCCTCCGCACAGTGCTTGGAGGCCCTTTGGCGGCAGGTTTAGTATTTATCACTGTTTCAACTTTGCACTGAATCAGATGGGTCCAGATTCACTTGCAGAACATCCTGCTAGCCCTCGGCACGTCCCACTGCCATGGCTGACCCCCGATGCAGGCTGAGAACGGGCCAGCCGGCGTTTCCTGTGCTGTCAGTTGTGTGGGGAGGAATCCTGGCTCAGTGGGGCCTGGCAATGAGCTGAGAGCAGTTGGCCATCCCACAGAGACTAGGGGGATCAGACCCTAACTGCGGGTGCCCTTTTCAGGTGGACGTATCAATGTAGGTTCCGAGACCCTTCTCTGCTTCTCAGTTCACCCTTCCACTGAGAACAGCTCAGCCTTTTAGCTGCAGGCAGCACTTCCATTCCACACATAAGCACCGGAGTCGTCTTCAGGACTGTAAATTCAAGTTGATGACCCTGTAATCTCACTCGAAATATATGTGAAACTATTACCCTGGGTTATTATTTTCAGCCTGAGCGTATATGCCGTCTGATAAACAGTTGATTACTTCTCCTCCCGGCCCTGCGTCCGATTTGCATACAATAAATATCACCATAGGAAGCATACATGAAAGCGCTGAAACATGGCTCATGCTTTATTTATGAGGAATAAACACAAGATCAGGTTTGCCTAATCAACACATATTTAATTTGTGAACTCTTCCACTGAGGTCTTTGGCTGTAATCAGACTTGTGTGTGTATGTGTGTGTGCGTGTGTGACAGAGAGAGACAATCAGTTTTAAATATCTTCATTAAGTGGCTGTCAGGTGTCAGATCAGATTTTAAATTTCAGATATTAAAATATGTCATCTATAACAAGGCTGTAACCCCTGAATTTCTACAGCGGTGAATGGAGGAATCGTCTTGAGTGATCCTTTCTCCCTTTAACATCAGACTAAGGAGACTAAAACATTCACACACAGCTTTGGAAATGTCCCTTTTAGTGACTTTAAACTTTTTATTTTACTTAATTTGTTGAACTTTGCTTTTTTTCCTCCCATGCTAATATATGCAAAAAAAACCCACTGGGTCGCCTATTAAAATGCTATGCAAATCTAATGAAACTAATGTTGGCAACAAATATTACCTAATGGGAGAGCCTCCAGGAGAAAAAAAATGAGTGCAAATATATATCTGCACATATTTAAAGGACGCTGTCAAGTCGTTTAGCTTCCCAGTATAGGTTTTATTAACAAGGAGGGGGAAGGGAGAACACTTACAAAACCCAACAGAAAGGTTTTCATGAATTATTTTTTTAATTTCAGCAAAAACCATTGCTAATACTAATTGGAGTCGCCTCCTCCAGTGCCAGAGATGCAAGAACTCTGTGCCAGGACAGGAGAACCAGGAAGTGATGCTGACAAGGCTGGCCCCATCTGGGGTCCATTTGAGGGCATTGTCGCTGCATTTTGCATATTAAACTATTAGCATGGCCATATGTCCGGTCCTTCGCTGTGCATTTTAGCACTCGTGAAAGGTACCAGACTCTGGTTTTGACAAATTGTCATTGTCTGGTGATAAAACGTGGTCGAAAAGTCCCTGACCAGCTATACTCGCGGCAAAACGCTGATGGTGCCACCTTTTTCTCAGCGTATCAAGTACAATCTGAGCTCCCCCTAAACTGATTCTTTTTCTCTAGTTTCTTTTTAAAGTTATTTGGGGAGATCTACATTATCTTTGACTTGGAAGCACAGCTGATAAAATGTCCTATGCCAGATTTTTGACTTCCTTCGCTAACCGATCTCAGAGCGAAAGAGTTCATCAAAAAATCTCACCCTTAATATCTGTCCTCTGCTCCTGTGAAAACATATCGCCTTTTTTGTGCATAAAAAAACAACAATTTGCTGCCCTTTTAACCTTAACCGCAGCAGAATGGTGTGACTGTGCTAATTCAGGTGGTGGGGCTGTGAACATTTTGCACGCCTGCCTTTTCACGTCGTCTTAGCAAGCACGTTAAAGTGGAGGCTGCTGCACTTCTCCGTAATGGCCTGCACTGCGCACTTAATTAACACACTCAGTCGGGAGAGGGAATGCTGGGGCCCACACGTCAGGCTTCCCCTCTCGCGTTAGCCCTTTCCCCATGTTAACCAGCTTTGCGAACCGAAGCCGCCTGACGCTTTGGTAGGCATGACCCTGGCCGTCAAAGCCAGCCCGCTCCTTCCAGCAGGTGTCTGGTACCAGCAAAGCGCCACTTCTTAATGCTCTTATTTGCTGAGTTTGGACCAAGGAATCCAAACGAACCCCACGCAAGACAGTTGCCGCCAGTGCAGCAGGCACCGGCGGGTCGTGCTGGAACGCAGCACCATTGGGCTTTCTGCTGGGAAACCAAACCGCTGAGTGCAGGGCTGCATGGTGTCTGTAAGGGCCTTTGGTGGGGAGTTGCATGCTGTGCTCGAGGACAGGCTGTGGCCCGAAGGCAGCTAGTAGCCCCAGCGGCTGCTCTGGGTGAGCTGCCGTTCTGCTGCTGTCCCACCGGGCTCCGGGATGGTTGGCAGAATAGCTGTTTTGCTCTGCCTGGATCAATCCGGCCCATCCAGCCGCGTGGCAGCTGTGTCCTGGCTGGGAATAGCTAAAAGGGTCAGCAGCACACCTGAAATATTTCCCCTGATGTACTAGAGCATGCATGGCCTCAGCCTGTGGCAGAGCTGATCGAAAGGAAGGGACACGAAGTGGAATGCCTGTGGTCCGGATGCTTACAGAGCTCTGGGTTCTTAGCGCACCGGGGCTGTTCTGTCAGGATCCCGTATCCTGTTTCCATAGCAATTATTGATTCATAATTACAAATTCAGAACCCCCTCCCCCGGCCCCTGATGTGAGCGGATGGTTTGGTGCAGTTTGCCTGCCTGGCTACTCCGCTCTGCCGTCTCTCGGCATTGCAGGAATGGTAATTCCTGCAGCCCGTGCAGGGACAGGACCAGTCCCAGGGACTTGGTGGGGGACACCAGAACAAGGCAGGGGGCTCTGCCCCTCAGGAGTCTGGAGCTGGTTTCAGCAGGGCTGCACTGATGGCTGTCAGGGGGCAGGGAGGGCTGAGTTTTGCCAGCCTTTGCTCTGTGGGCTCTCAGAGATGCTCCATTTCACAAGCCGTTTTTCTTTTACTTAAAATGTAAATATATAGCATAACTAATGCTACATAAGGTAGGTCCATTATGAGTACAGCAAGAGACAGCTCCTGCCCCAAATGCTTTACAGGCTAAATAGAGAAAGGCTGGAGTATGAGAGGGATTATTTAACGGCTGGGGCGCATGGCCTGGAGAGATCAGGGGACTTGCCCAAGGACAGAGAGAAAGTCTGTGGCAGATGAGAGCAGGTAATGTGCCCCTCTCTCCACAGCACGCAGCCCTCCTGCTACCCCTTCAGTATTCAGTCGCCAAAGAGCCACGTGGGGGGGGCCTTACTCAAGGACACCCACCCTGTGTGGGAGCTGTTGCTTGAAACGCTGTGAGCCACCAAACAGAGAGGGACCAGGAGGAAGCCAGCCAGTGGGTCCAGAGCACAGGATGTGGGGGAGAGGCATGCTGGCTTTGGCCCAGAGAGAGAAGGACACACACCCCGCTGATGTCTGGCCTCGGGCCAAGCCAGGCAGACAGGTGGGTTTTGGACACCCAACTGTTTATCGTGGTGTGGAGCTGCGTTCTGGTTCAGCCTGTGGTGAAGACAGGAATCTAGCCCCTGGTTTCGATTTGGAGCTGTGGGGGATCAGATCTGGGATTTGGGTTTGAGCCCTGCCCAGAAATCCACGCCCTGCCTCCTGCAGGCCCCAGGGGTGGCAGCACATGAGCTGTGGTGCTCACCTCCATTCCTGCTCTTCTCGTGCATTGTGAAGCAACGCACGTGCCTTGCATTTCCCTGGCCCTACAGCCCCCCAGCCACCCCCAGCGCCCCCAGGCAGTGTTTCTTCTGCAGGAAATTAAACGGATGCCAGACAGTTATTTTGTGACAGTCCCATTATAGCTGTTCCAGGGTCTGCTGTTATCAAGTTGGACATGCTGCAAAAATCAGAGTGTCTCTGTCTTGTGTTTCCGGGCCCCTAAGAGCTTTATGTAATCATCGCTCTAAATTAGCATCCCATTGTCCAAAGCGCCATGCAGCAGCGCAAGGCCATTAGCGGTGACAGTATATTTGTCGTGGCGCCGTGGTACGGGCACAATCACAGGCGCACGCGCTATGGGAGTTAGAACAGCAGGTGAGGCACAGCCGGCATCCACGCTGCACGGACTGGAGCGAAAACGGCAGGGCCCCTTCTTAAAAGTCATCAAGGTCTGGGGCTGATCGACACTGATTCAGTTCACTGTGCGTGGATCAGGGCCGCTGTGGCTCGCTCTGCTTCTCTCTAGCGTCTTTGCAGTGGCCTTTTCTGTGGGGCTGGCTAATGCCGAGCACCAGGCAGGGATGCCTTTCTATGGGGCAACCTGGGAGTTGAGGCTAATTCCATGGACAGATGCAGAACATGGCTCATTTTTGTGGGTCCAGTTTGCAGCCACAGTTCCACTAGGTGTGCACATCTGCACGGCTCTGCCTCCGGCAAACCTGCTGGCCGGGTCGCCACTGCAGGGAAGATGGCTGGCCTGCTCCATTTCCCGGCCGTGCAACCAAACAGGGCCTAGAAAACAGAAGTGTCAGAAGAGGGCTCAGAAAACCCATACCAGCACCTTCTACCCTGCAGGCTGTTGGAGAGGCTGGCTGACCCCGTCTTCTCCCCGCTACGCCTTCCCCTAACACAAGCACAACGAAAAGGGATGACATTTTTAAACGAGGTCGAGGCATGTGCCTTTACCGCAGGGAATAACCAAGCTGCAGCAGGATGGTCGGGAAGCCACGATTTTAGGAAGCTTCAGCGTGGGACCCAGCAGTTTGTGATACAAGACAATGGCCGCAAAGAAAGTCACTCGGGTGAAAGGGCTAATAACCCTTCACCGGCCGGTGGGGCTGAGCGCCAGCTGGGGGTGAAGCCGCTCCCGGGGCAGAGGACAGCCCAGCTGGGTGCGTCGGAGGGTTTTTAGATCTTCCTCTCAAGCGGCCGGCGTGAGCCAGTTTTGGAGAAAGGCTAGTGGACAAGGGAGGCCAGCAGCCTACTCTGAGGGGTGGCAATTCACGTTAAGGGCAAGAGACAGATATTCCACATCAATAATTCAGACCGTTCCCTCTTGTGGCGGAGGAGTTATAGTTAAACGGGGGAATGCTCCATCATCTTAAATACGATCAACATGATATGCTGCTCTTAGTGGTAATTGATCAGGGCCTTGGGCTGCTCTAAGCCCTCTGGGAGGGGCAGAGCTCTTGTTTGCCTCTCTGTGAAACAGTGAGAATTATTAATAGCCCTTTGCCTTTCCCTGTGACCTCCCAGCAGAAGGGTTTTCCACACAGCCTGTTGTTACGGGTCACACCTCTCCAGGAGGGAGGTCAGTGTGTCATCATCTCTGCTCTACAGATGGGGAAACTGAGGCACAGAGAGGCAAGCAGGCTTGACGGTCCCATGGAGAGGGGGGGCAGAGTCTAGATCTCCCAGCACCCTGCTGTAATGCGTGCCCTCCCTGTCATATCACACTTCTCCTGGGGAGGCCTGTACTGCTCATATCGACGTGCCCCAAGGAGGGCCAGCTGAATGCAATTGACCCAGCAGGCTAGAGCTGTATGAATAACCGATGTTGCGCGTCCGGGGCCAAACTGAAAAACTGGTGGAAAATCACTTTGGGTCGATCTGAAACTAAAACAATTTGGAATTTTTCAGCAAAACTTAAAGGGGAAAAAAATTCTTTTCAGGTTGAATTAAATGCTGAGTTTTGGAGGGCAGGGGGTGTCATTCCCCCTTAAAATAAAATGAAGAGTAAATTCCACCCCATAAGGCATTTTGAATTGAAAAATTGATATTTTAATTTCATCTGAAACAATTTAGTGAGTTTGTGAAATGGTTCAGTCAACCCAAAGCTGCATTTCTCATTGAAAAATCTTCTTACAAACCCCGCCCAACTCTCCAGGGGCTCCCTGCAGCACTGCTGTAGGCACGCATCACCCCATCTGGCGAGGGAAGCCAGAGTGGACTCACTTAGCGAAGGCAAGTTCTTTACGACCGCCTGTGTGTTCATGTAACAAGCCTCAATAATCAAATAAGGATGCACAATTCAGATCTGAAGCTGGGTTTCCTAGTTGGAGTGTTTAGATTCAAGGTTCTGGTTCAGCCCATTAGAAACCATTTGCTACATTCAAATTCAGTTCCAGCTCATTAAAGTTCTGGGGTACCTGGATCCAGTGTTTGAGTTGGCCCAATCGCTGTAATCCAGATAGCAAGGAGCCTGCTTATATGTGCTTACCCAACCTTTGATCCAGCCTCTCGCTTATATGCTACATCAGCAGAACAACCACTGCGGGATTTCCATACTAAGTCTGTGGGTTTGAGCGACAGAACAGCTCTGTGGGGCCCAGAGCAATTTCCGCTGTGTACAGCCCTAAATATTTTATTTTTCATCCCTGATTTTAATGCAACATTTTTTAGCAAAAACATCAGTTGTTCTACTGCCTTCCCCTGGATGGCTTTAAATATATAATCAGCTCACCACGAGGAGGAGGCATGGGTGGGCATGAAATTTGGATTGGTGGCATTTATGTAACGCATTTTTTTTGGGCAACACGCAGCAAACAAAACAGAGGTTGGTATTTTATTGAAGGGCTTCAAGAGCATTAGCTAGGGCAGCTGGGTGGTAGACAGAGGCGAGGCAGAGCACGGGGACGTGCGGCTGAGGTATCAGGATGATGAAGGGAGTAGAGAGGCTGGCTGGATCCTCCTCCGCGCTTTAGGCGATAACAAGGAGACAGGCGATTAAACTGAAAAGCAGTTACCTCAGAGGTGATCAGGAAGATGCTCTACTAAAGCAGCATGAGCCAGACTGTGCCACTCCCCCAGGGACCCCAGGAGAGTTTTGGCTAAGGAAGGCGCTCCGGTTTTGGTCTCATATGGTCGGCCTGAGGAATCCAGGTCGACAGGTCAAGTAGTGCAGATGGGATTTGGAAAGGGCTCAGCAAACACAATAATTAATAACGTGTCAGCTCACAGAAGGGCTCCCCAGATCTCATGCTGCAGGGCGTGAACTGACGGCTGCAGGGGTCAGGCAGAAATCAGCAGCGCCACATGTTCCGCAGGCCCCATGGCATGACTAGCTAGGAGAACTGGAGCGGGAGAGGGGGATGCGTTCTAAGTGGCGAGGCCTTTGTAAATGGCCCTTCGTATTGGTTTGTGCACCTCTGCACCCAGGCCCTGATCTGGGTATCTGTCCTCACTGGGCATGGGGGTTGTAATAGCCTCCCTCCGCACAGACAAAGCACACCCCACTGAGCATGGCTGATACACTGAGCAAGGCGATCGGTCCTGTGGCTCTCAAGGCGAGTGTGAGAGCAGAGGGCAGCCAGGGGACAAACGTCAGGGCCGTTGCTATATGTAACATGCGCAAATACCAAGGGGAAGCCTCTCAGATGGGGCACTAGCCCTGGCGTTTCTGCAGTCTCCGGGCGAGAGCTCTCACTGCTAAGGGCTGAGGAAGTGCCTGGGCAGCAGAAGTCACAGCTGGATTTCAACCCCGCCAGGTCTTAAATTTTGTCCCCTAAAGAGTGGATTGCAATTGAATGTGAGGCCATGCCCTGCCCCCAGCTGGGGGTACCACCCAGCGAGCCAAAGCAGTCGCCTCGGTCTTTGGAAAAGACTAAATCGCCAGCAGCATTCTGCAGAGGAGCCTGCAACGTACATCGAGCATCTGGACCTCTTGCAGCGGCGACCCCGGCCTGCGGATGGGGGGGTGAGGCAGAGTGAGGGCAGCTGACTCCAGCAGTGTTACTCATGCCTCTGACCTCTTGCACCGTGGCGGCTGAAATTTGCCGCGTCTGGTTGCACTTTAGGGACTCTATCTCCAGGGGCGGGAAGCAGCACTTCTCTGCTAACGTCAACGGGACCAGATCTGATGTGGGGTAAATCAGCATTCCTCCACTGACACCAGTTTGCCCCTGTTGAGCTCTGGCCCTTGGAACCTACAAAAGGTAACCCTAGACATTTATCTGAAGCATTGCAAGTGGAAGAAAATACAGACCCCCAATCCTCACCCCTTTCCGTATAAGTGCGGTGCTGGAGCAACCCTCGCCACCTCAGTCTAAGGGGTCAGGCATGAATTCCCACCCTCCTGTGGCTGCTCAGAGCAACCCCTTCCTTTTAGCGTCGCAAAGCCTGGCTTGCCTTGTAAAGAACATGGGCCATCAATAACAGATCAGTCAACCCCCTCTGCCAACGGGGCAACTGGCTTCCAAACAGACAGGCGCGAGTTACACGTCTGACTGCAGGGTTAGGCCCCGATCTCAACCCTCCTGCTCAAAGCCTATTCACAGCGGTCGCTGTGCCTTGCAACTGTGGCTTGGCTGGTGAAATGTTGCCTCAGCTCCCAGTCGCTGGCCAAAGGCTCTGTTTGGTCCCCCTCAAAGACCTTCTTTTAATTGGTTCTGGGAAAATCTCGGCATGTGAGCGCTCAGTCTCTGCGAGAAATTGGTTAACTAAACGGGGATTGGCAAAAGCAGCTGGACTACATTGATGGGGTGTCTTTCTTTCTTTCTTTCTTTCTTTCTTTCTTTCTTTCTTTCTTTCTT
>ML675640.1:13889875-13940747 GCA_007922155.1 Mesoclemmys tuberculata
CTTTCTTTCTTTCTTTCTTTCTTTCTTTCTTTCTTTCTTTCTTTCTTATACTTTTCCTTTGTTAAAATGCTTTGGATCCAAGTGGCCCTAACGCCTAGCGTTTGTCTCCCTGCAGCTCCCCAGCGCCCTGTCTCCTTTGCTGGAATGCTCTCGTACGCTGTCGTGTTATATCGCTGCAAACCTCTGCCTTACGCAAGGCCTGGTTCTGCTGGGGGCTGAGGTCTTGAGGTGGCCAAGATTTGACGGAGCTCAGCCCCATGCAGGATTCCTCGCCTTGCCCTGGAGTCAATGACTCGGCGAGGTGTAGGGCAATGGGGAAGCAGGCCTGAAAGGGCTGAAGTAAGGGCTCCCTCCACGGGCGCCGTGGGGGTGTCTCCGCTGCAGCGGGATCCGTGAAGCACAACATGGCGGCCGCCTCTGGCGAGAGGCGGGAGGGCAGCTCCTTGCAGCACACACGAGTTATATCCGGCCCATGCTCTGTACATGGGGGCCGCCTTACAAGGAGAGCGGAGAGGCAATTTCTCCTGCCAGTCTCCCACTCCGCATCGATCAGTAATTAAATGCGGTCTGCAATTACTAGAATGTTTGCTTAGCGACCAGACTGTTAGGAAACCTTGCTATAAACAGCTGCTTTACAAATTGCATCTCATTTACTACAGGAGAAAAAGATCCCTGATCCTTCCAGGGGAAAAAGAGGTTCCCTTGGAGAGGGGACGCCCAGTTATGCATGTTTATTAACTTACGTACTAATACCCTAAAGCCGTGCTGCAATGACAGTTTATTATAAGCTTATCTCTAATAGAAGGCAACTCCTTTTGGTTTGCAATTACAATGGCTACTATTCATTCCTCTTTAAAGGGAGCCCTGCCACAGAAAATCTGCCCCCAGATTTAAAATTTGCAAAAGCCTAAGCCCTCAGTCCAAAGATTTCCATGCATTATTTGTTTAAACTTTCCATTAGAAATAGACGGTTTGAAATGTCGATGCTTTTCTAAGGTTTATATCATGGCATAATGCGATAGTCTGAAATCAAAGTGCGTCCCCACTGCTCTCACAAACCAAACACTGCAGCGCTCTGGTGGGCCCCCTCCCCAGGCCAGCAAATGAAGGTGACCAGGACCAAACATCAAACTAACTCGCTTATCTTTGTCCAAGGGGCACGGTAAACACATCTGCGGCAGAGTGACGTGTTAAGGGCTTGCTCGAAAACCAACGCGCTAGTAAAAAGTGAAGGCGTGATTTGCCACGCGCCGAGGATGGATGTTTAAGGTGGTGGCGCCCACTCGCTAGCTTGGTAGAACTCACTCTGTGTTTGCGGGATGGCGGCTCCTGCCTCAGTTGTAGTTAGGCCAGACTCCCATTGGCTGCAACGGGCCAGGATTTGAATGTCGGGCAGTAACCTGACTGTTCGATAGCCCTGGATCAAAGGCCCAGTGCTCAAAGGCCCAGTCCTGCGAGGTGCTGTGAACCCTCAATTCCACTGAGGGCTGTCGATTGCCACCTCCCAGGAGGAGCATTGCATGTTACCGGATCGGGCCTCAAAAGAGGGAGCGCCCCAAATCCATGCTTCTAAAGAAACTTGGAGTGAACGGAGTATAAATGCAGCATCGTTGTCACACTTGTCTTGAGGAAGAGCTAAGAGGAATTTCACCTCAGAGAACCATTTCCAGCAACGAGCGCAATTTGAACCTCGGCTGGACGATGCACTGGAGAATATTCTCTAGGGAACGGTCCTGCGTAGGCAGGGGGTGAACAAGATGGTCTCATAGGGCCTTCAAATGTCTAACATCTATGGTTCTGTTACCAAACCCTGTGTCCCTGTATGGCGATATGGCCTGGTGGAGAATACTGTGGTTTATCCAGCCCACAGTACAATGTTCTAGTGATTCCACTGTGAAACGTGCAATCTGGCATTCAGATATTGGCTTTCTAGCAGTGAGCAAATCATCCCATACCCCACGCTTCCATATATTTTCTCGGCCTCTCCCCGTCTGCACTGCAAGGCTAATTTGCCAACCTGTCCTGGCTACATACAGGTAGCTGGTAACAGTAACTGCTTTACATTTGAATCTGGTAACACACTGTTCATTCTAACCAGAGGTCAATGTACTGACAGTGCAGCGTGCCTCAGTGGGTGGATTTGCCTGGTGCCTTTGGCTGTAACATTGCTTTGCGTTTCTGCAGAGCCTCCCAGGCTGAAAGCTCTTTAGAGGTCTGGCCTACTCGTCACAACACCCTCCGGAAGTTGGCATTAGCCTCTCTATTTTACAGACGGGGAAACTGAGGCACAGCGCGAGGTGAAGGGACTTTCCTGAGGCTACAGACGGAGTCAGTGGCAGAGCTGGGATTCCAACTTGCCAGATTCCCCCCCACTCTTCTCATCCCCTGTGTCTCTGTAAAACATGGCATTTGTTTATAGATAGTACGCTGTTGTCTGCGACGCAGGATGAATTAGAAAAAGCTGGAAATGCTTTCCCACACGTTCAGAGGTAGCACAGGAGCTCCTACCAACAATAACTACATCTGGTGGCAGCTACGCCACAGGAGATAACAGATAGTGCTGCTTTCCAGTGCGGCACAATTCATTTTTATATAGAAGCCGCATCCACAGTATCACAAAACCTTTTACAGGGAAAGTCAATCATTGCACTAAAGAGAAAAGGTAAGATTTCAAGAGGGGACGTTTTATGGATGTATGGGTGTGTGAGAGCTGCAAAGGAGACAATCTTCTTATCTCATAGGGAACTATCCTGGCCATATCTATTATAGCTGTCTTGTAAATTATATGTCTGCTAACAGTTAGTCCGGCTGATGGATGGATTATTTTTTTGTTAAACTTCACTCACTGATTCGCAGCAAACCAGCCCTCGACATGAAAGGAATCAGAGCGCATGATATTATGATACAGCGTGCATGGGATTTTAACACTGGAAAGATGATGATATGGTGGACAATCCTGCATTCTTTTTACACCTGAAGCCGGGAATGAAGAATTTGACCCTCTGCCAGTCCGGTATAAGCCAACACGACAAAGAAAATTAGGACTAATCTCCGTAGAGCCATGACTAGCAATCTACAGATAAAGAACAGTGAATCCATCTTTTGACTGCATCTGAAATGAACAGCAGATCTCACCTCTGCTGCCAGGTACACACCTGTGGCAGAAACACACTGATTCCTCGCGACACGTCACAATCGTGGTATACCCAAAAGGCCTTACTTGTACTATCAAACCGGGGTGTCCGAGTCGTTGGAAACTGATGGCTGCTACAACTCCAGTTTGAAATTGTAATAGATGGAAGTGGCTTGCTTTGGTTTCCATTTGCTCTGGAGTGCAACCCTGGGTGCAGTTACTCCTGATCTATGTCCGCGTGCTCAGAAGCAGATCACAAACGCTGCTGTCCAAGCCAGCGTCTCCATCCCTGATCGGAATAGCATACAGGTGCTTTTTAACGTGGCCTTTAACAAGCAGCATGTTTCAATAGCCCCTTTCTGGAGAAGGAGACGGTTTGCCGGTGAGGGCGAAAATGGCTCAGACTGTCTCCAAAGCGAGCAAGTCAGAGGCTGTCCAGGGCCAGGCACTTCCAAGTCAGGATCCATTATATCACCCAACTATGGATCAGTCTCATTGGGGAGGTGCTCTGGGTGACGTTTCCACCCCAGAGATGGGACGGTCAGAAACCCCACAGGATTTACAGCCCCCCTGACCCAGCCAAAAGGCTGAGAATCTGAATGTCTGGGCGGTGATCCAGATCGACGCCCCTGCTGGTTTGGTGGCTCAGCTGTCCTGTGTGAACTCCCAGTACCCTCGCTGTGCAGCTAACTCCTCAGGTTGACCATAGCAGAGAGGGGGCCGCAGGAAGGAGACTATCAGCAGGAGGAAGCATGTTATGAACAAGGATGTCAGTCACCCAAAATTCGATTCACTGGCAGAAATTCAATCCCGAGAGTCTGAGAAATCCGGTTTATGGGGTCCAAAAAATTACATTTTTGATGTAATTTTGAATTCATCCAACTTGTGCTTCTTCTCATTTCTTTTCAGCTGCCACAAAGGACTCTAAATCCACAGGACAAACTTAACATACTCAGATAGGGCCTGATCCCAGGAGGGGAAGCCGTTGTGAGTGGAGTTGCCCAGTGATGGACAAAATCAGACCCAGAGACCAGAAATTCACCCCCATCGCAGGTAAAATATACAATGTACAATCAATAGCTGATGTCTTTTTACAATCAATTAAAGTGCCGATGGCTGGCAACCGTGATTAGATAAACTCTACTGTCATTAGAACCAAATACTTCTCATTGCTCTTCTGGAGCCCTGAAAATTGCGGTGTTTTTTTAAATTTGTTGGTATCAGGTGGCTCCTCAGTAAATTCAGTAGTTGATCTTCCCCTCCACTCCCTCCCCGCCCCCCACTCCACTTTCCTTGACTAGTTTCTCTTTAATGTCCCTAATCTCCATTAGTTTTATCTTAATGGAATTTCTGGCTTGTTCCTGATGGCTGCCAGGGTTCCGTAATCCCTTTTAATTATGAGCGAGCCGTAGGAAAAGTATGGTCCCCGCTGTAGCTCTCCGGTTTGGATCTCTGTTGTTTATACAGCAGAAAGGGCAATAAATAATGGATTGCAGGCTGAGGATTAACGTATGTGTTCCATAGTTTCTATCATCCAGTGATGCAAGGAGCAGAGATGAATGATCAAAGCAGACTTCAGCCAGTCAGGTGGTTCCAGGGTATTTTTAGGGAACGGGTTTGAGTGTGGCTGATTTTCAAAGATACTGATCCACGGTAACTGCAAGGAGATTTCGGAAACAGGTAGCGTACGTGTGTGGGTGTGCGCATGAATGCGTATGTTTTGCTGTTAACGGTTCCAGCCAGTATGCACTAAGGCAGCAATTGCTCATGGACTTAGAACATATTGGAATGTCTCCTTCATGATGGGTTTTACTGCAGTATCAAAGCCATGTGTTCTGCGGAGTCGTTTCTCAAACCAGCCAAAGGATGACAGTGCACTTCACTGAGGACTATTCAACACTGTTGCAAAACGGAGATCATCTTGGTAGCTTCAGGCTTTTTCCAAGTGTGTTCCACTCCCCTCTGTTCTATATTTGACTCCAGTTTAGCTAGTTAATTCCCCCAATCTTTCCCCTCTGTCCACAGCCTTCACATTAGGTCAGCTGAAAACTAGGGTTCCCTTTCAGGACTGCAGCGAAAGCACTTTTTGCATGGTTTAGGGGAGAAAAACCAAATTTCTCAGATTTGATTTACGCTCCTAGCTTTCTCTTCTTTAAGGGCATTGAATAAGTCACATGTGCACCATTAAGCCTGAGACGTAAAGGCCATCTGGCAACCCCAAAAGTACCTCATTTGTCCGTGCAGCGTGCTGGTTTATAACACACACATACTCTTCGCCGTATCTAAGGAGACAGCAAAGGAGAGAGATGTGTGGGGCTGCAGCGTTCAAAAGGCAGCTCGCTGGGTCCATCCCCCGTACCATTTAAAACATTGATATTCAAGGCATCATTTTGTATTAGAGTGAGACTAACACTGGACAAATAGAATTATTTACTGTTTGCTTATGTTTAAAGATAGCTTATCATAAAATTAGGTTCCACATTGCCTCCTGGGAGACCAGTCCTGCAAGCCTGGCCCATTATTCTAGTTTCCAGCTGGCTAACGACTCCAATGGCATGGAATTGACAAGCTCAGTCTTGGGGAAGGGAGCTGCCTGCGTTTCCAAGGGGAATGACAAACGTACTCCTCCACCTGGAGGTGCCAATGGTGCTGATCTATGAGCCCGGGGCTCCCCCCACCAGAAATTCTTGACCCCCTCTCTCCTCTTCCCAGAAAAGATGGAGGCAGGGAAGAAAGTTAAAGGTGGCGTTCCAAAGGCCAGTGTAATGCCAATGCACCACTGCTTCCCTATTTTGGCTTGTGCTGGCTCTCCTCAAGCCCAGCTGGGTAAGGTGACGAGAAGACGCTCGTCTCCCTAACCCCTGAAGCGTCCATTCTCTTTCCGTTCCGATCATCTAAAATACTGTAACCATGACAACCGTTGCAGGTGAGTCTCATTACAGTTAATCCTCTAATTACTAACTACCTCTTCAATCGGTTGTAATTACTTTGGGGACACCGTTAACCTCTCATTAGAAACGCATGGCCACTTTTTACCAAAAGCACAAACAGTGACATGCCTAGTAATTTGCACCGATGCACTCAAGGCCACACTTTGTCTTTTACCCCGGCACAAGCTCATCCTCATCATTAACCGAGAATGGTTGTCATGACAATTAATCATTCCATCCCTCATCAGCAACTTTTGCCAAATGTCACCCTGCACTTGATCAGACGAGAAGAGAAAATGAAATGAATCCGTTCAGTACCTGGGCATTTTTTTCCCCCTAATAACTTTGAATTTGCCCGGCAAATGAGCTGCCCCTGGTTTGCCACGGAGCTCTGGTTAACGTACTATGGGGGTGATATGCTTTGCGCCTGAACTGCTACACCTCTACGGCCATGCTTTGATGGGCAATGACTAATGCCCACAAGAGTACTTAGGTGGTGCAAATTGTACAGCACCTAGCACAGTGGGATCCTGGTCCAGGAAATGGCCTGAGGGAAATACAAATAATAAATAATAAAAATAAAAGGAAAGGAAAGGAGACAATCGCCATTGGAATTGATCGGGCGGCTTGATTAGCTACTGCGCATGTGAAATATTCTCACCCGTTGGGCAGTCTGCGCTGGGCCAGTGTTAGCGGTTCAATGCTTTCCCTGTGATAAGCAGATAAATGGCTAGATTCTGATCTCCCTTTTTCTATGGCAAAGCCAGAAATCCATGGAGTTATTCTGCAGACACACCAGAGTTCCCGAGATCACAATCTGCTCCAAAGCCTGTGCGTCCTCCACCTCGGATGACAAAGGAGGTCTCATGGGTTGTTCAGCTGGTCAGTGACTGCATAATGCTCGGACACAGGCCTTCCATGGGGTGACCTCCTTCTTCACCCTTTAAAAGGACGTGCAGATTTCCTTGCTTGATGGCCCTGCCCTTGCAATGTACGGGCCTTTCTGAGGATGTGGGAAGCCATCTCCTGGCCTCTCTTCTGGTTGGAAGTGGGCCTCAATCCCAGATGGTCTGATTTTTGGAAGATCATGGCTTAACGTACCTACTTCCCCAGCAATGCCAGTGTGTGGGCAGTAGAAGTAGGCACCGGCCTGTGTCTTGCGGGCTGCTCAGAAGCCGCCCCAGGATGCAAAGCATAACCCTAGCCCAGGGGGCCTATTTGGCTCTAAGGTGGCTGCCATCACGTGTATGTGAATTCTGCTGCAGCCCCGGGTGTGTGCGAAGCTTGGGAATCCAGAGGTTAACGCAGACCACAGCCAGAGCCCAATGCAGCATTCCGCTTTAGTGCCCTCATTTTGAAAACAATCCGATCTAAAAATCATTTTCCTTTTAAACCTGTAATTAGTTAGAGTCATTTGCTGCATGCAAATGCCCGTCCTTAATTGCCAGCGCTAACCTTGAGAAGTGCTTGTGCACAGCCAGCTCTCCTCCCAGCACAGGCCCAGGCCGTGGCTACCCAGCTACGTGCTCCGGAGCCTGGAGCTGGGGACCGTCCTCACAGAGCATTCTGGACACAGCGACCTGTGCTCACCCCTTCAAACGGCCCGGGGCGGGCTGAGCCGCTCTGACAACATGCGCCCTGAAAGGAAACAGCCGCTCTGACCCTGCAAAGAGGGACGTGACCTGAAACCTTTCAAGGGGCCGTGAGGGAGGAGGAAGGGAGGGAGAAGGAATAGAAAGCAATAAAGATCGGTGGCACCCGGATTGTACTGCTGAGCCCGTATTTCAAGAGGATTAGGCAGAAGATGGAATATCACAGGGCACCTTGCAGAAACCAGAAATACCAATGGGCAGCTACCTGCGGCATTAGAGAGCAAACCTCCAGCGTAAGCATCTATCAGTAACTGTGGGTACCGGTATTTTTACGCTGTAACTCCGAAGGGGTGGGCGCCTGCTGACCCAGGGACAAGCCTTCACTGTGCAAAACCCTCCCCGGAAAGCTTCTGGCTGCCCCAGAGAGACGCCGTGGTTGTAACGGTGCCGTCAGGGGCTCTGGAAGCACCTCATTTATTGTGCCCCCCCCCGCTGCTGGGAGCAGGACATTATCAGCACGTTCCCCATGCCAGGCCGCGAAGGTGGGGGGGGACTTACGCAACGCAGCTGCAATGGTTGTGTCGTACTGTCCAGGCTGGGGTGAAGCCATGGCAGAAGGCACCAGTTCAGCTAAATCCCCTCGTTGCAGCTGCCCTGTGCAGCCAGTGCATGTAAACACCCAGGCAGCTCTTGCGTTTGCATGTTTAGTGCCGCACCAATTTTGCAACGCAGCGCCCGTCTTTAAAAAGAGGGGAAAGGAGGAGCCGGGGAGCTATAGACCAGCCAGCCTGACTTTGATACTTGGGGAGGTACTAGAGCAATGTACGAAACGCTCCATTTGCGAATCACTGGAGGATGAGCCGCAGGCATGGATTTACCAAGAACAAATCATGTCAAACCAGCTTGATTTCCTTCTTCGACAGGGTACCTGGCTTGGTGGATGGGGAAGGCATTGGACGTGATCTACCTGGACTGTCGCAAGGCTTTTGACACACACCCACATGACATTCTGACAGGTAAGCTGGAGAAATGTGGGCTCAGTGGAACTACCATTAAGTGGATACAGAACTGGTTAAACAGCCACAAACAAAAAGTAACTATTAATGGAATGATGTTGGATTGGAAGGAGATAGGGATCTGTTCTGGGTCCAGTGTTGTTTAACATTGTTATTAATGACCTGGATGTAGGAATAGAAAGCAGACTGATCACATTTGCAGATGATATGAAGCTGCAGGGGGGGGGCGTTGCCAACACGTCAGAGAATAGAGCTAAAATTCAGAAGGATCTTGATAAATTGGAGCACTGGGCTATAGACAACAAAATGTAATTCAGCAGAGAGACTTGTAAGGTGCTGCACTTAGGGAAGAAAAACCAAACGCACAAATACAGAATGGGGGAGAGCTGGCCTGGCAGCAGCACTGCTGAGAAAGATCTGGGAGTTGTGGTGGCTCACAGCCTCAGCGTGAGTCAGCAATGCAGGAAAAGCAAATGCAGTTTTAGGTTGCATTAGCAGAGGCGTAGCCTGCGAGCCACGGGAGGTGAACGTATCGCTCTGCTCGGCGTTGGGTAGGCCTCGGCTGGAGTACCGTGTCCGGTTTTGGTCACCGATGTCTAGAAAGGATGTGGCGAAACTGGAAAGGATCCAGAGGTGAGCGACAAAGATGCCCAAAGGGATGGAACGCAGCCATGTGAGCAAAGGCTGAAGACACTGGATATGTTTAGTTTGGAAAAGAGGGGATTACGAGGGGGACATGATGGCCGTCTTCACATACCTGAAAGGCAGCCATAAAAAAGCTGGAGAAAAGTTGTTCTCTTTTGCCACTGAGGGCAGGACAAGGGGCCATGGGTTCAGGCTACAGCAGAGCAGATTTAAATTAAATCACAGGGAAAAACTTCCTGCCTGTAAGAGCAGTAGGACAACAGAGCGGAGGGCCCAGGGAGGTCACAGAAGTTCCTGCACTGGGAGCTTTTCCAAAGGGAAAGTGAGCAGTGAGCTGGAGTCAAAACGTGCAACGTCCCCGTGGGCACAAATCCTCTTGCTAGGAGCATGCAGTCCCCTGGCCGGCCTTACAAACCGGTCTTACAACTACAGCTCAGCTCTCAGTCCCAGAGCCGCTCCTCAGCTGCGGTGCAGCGTCAGTTTCAGAGACCCTTTCGCCCCCTCTGAGGTGTTGGGGGAAGCCCATCCATGAGCTGAGCTCAGTCCACCTAATTCCCAGGGATGCGGGGAAGTGTCACTGCCTCTCAGTTATTGGAAACTGTAAAATCGCATGAGCAGAGGCGGCGTTTCAAGCCTGATGCATGCGGACAGTTTGTCTCTTTCGGATTCAGGGAAATTGATTATCCATCAGATGGACACGCCAGTCGGGTCTTTAGCTGTTCTTTCCGCACACTTCCTGGGAGCGAGCGGGGGCGGCTGGCCGCAGCCGGATTCCCCCTATGGGGCTCGGGTGATGGAGAGCGCTGCAGGCACGGACGGGCCGACTGGCTCCGAGAGACGCAGGCAGGCAGCTCCTGGCCCGCCCCCGAACTCCAGCCAAGACAAGGCCTCTCCAAAGGTGGGTCATTGCCCTACTGAAAGGTGAGAGGCCGGCTCCCCCTGCCCAGTAGATAATGAGGATGGAGGGACTCTCCCACATGGACTGCAGTCGGCCGAGGACATGGGGGGCAGGCTGGCATGGCCAAAGGCGCTCTCCAACCTGCACACCCATCGCCAGCTGAGGACCTACGCTGGAGGCAGTCCACACTGCTTCCTTTGGATGGCTCTAGCAGCTGCTACTTCCGACACCTCCCACCCCACCGCAACCATGTCTAGGCATCATGCCTCCACAGGCCAAACGTCTCTGCCAGATGGGTCTGGCCCCTTCCCCCACCCCCCCGCCTGCATGGATGGGGTCTGGGTCTCTCGCCCAGAGTCTGCAGGGGTGGGTATCCCCCATGTGCGCAGCACAGGGAGGGCACCGGCTGGTCGTGAGCGCTCCGTCCGGAGCCCAGCATCTAGTAAGTGTGGGGAGAAGCAGAGACCTTACGCAAGAGCTGCAATACTGCTGGACACAGAGAAACCCACCCACAGAGCCCCGATTTGCTCATCCCGGGGTCCTCCCCGCTGCACATACTGCTGCTCATAGCATGCAGAGAGGAGGCCGTCCCCCCCCAGGGCCCTGATCTCCCCATTTACCCCCCACGGCTGGGGTCTGGAGGACTCTCTAACATGCTTCAGAGGTTCAGGGAGTCACCGGTGTTCCCAAGACTGAGCTCAATAGCCGGCGCGCTGAATCAATCTCTCTTGCCCTTTAGGATGGCTCAGAGCCGGACTCTTCCCCTCCCCTGCCTGGGATAAGCTAACACCACTCTGCGCTTTTTTTTTTTAATGGCTTTGATTGCACATTCCTGCCCTGTTTTTTCACACGTCTGTGGTTTTTCTCATGCGGTTTCCATAGCCCAGAATTTGTATCTGCAGCTAGCAAAGGAAAAACTTCCTCTTGTTTACCTCTGTCTCTCTCTCTCACTCTTTTTTCCCCCTCTTTCATTCCTTTAAAGTCCAAAAGCTGTCCTGCGCTTCGAGACGAAGAAAGCAACTTCCTCTGAGTGGAGGGCAGGCCGGTGTCAAAGGCAGAACACAGCGTTGTCACACTGTGCTTCTTAAAGGAGATCACGTAATGGGTATTATTAAGCATCACCGTCGCTGAGTTACATGGGATGTGTCACATTGCCTTCAGATCCTTCCTCCTTTCCAGTTAACAGCCGGCCTCTGCGCCCTGAGATGGGAAAAAGCGGTGCACTGAGCACGGAGGGCTGGGGGCTGGCCAGTGAATCCCCCGGCACTCAAATGGAGATGGAAGCAAGACAGGCTAATCCAGTGGGAAATGGTAACCAGCAGCCTCTCCCCGCATGGCAGCCACCTCGCGGAGGGAGAGTGCCAGGCCCTCGGAGCAGAGGAAGATCATATTTAATGCCACCAGCAATTCCCCTAGGCCTTTAAAAACGGTGCTGGACCTAAACTGATGGCTAATACAAATGTCACGGCAGGTTTGGGTGTTACGCCATCATAGTCCTTCGCATGACAATGCCCCAGGGAAGCAGTGCAGGCCTGGGAGCCAGGAGGCAGGAGGAAAATCCAGGAGCAAATGGTGGAGGCAGGGGCTGCAATTAAAAAACTATGGAACTCAATTTTCAATCTTCTCGCGCTGTATCTCAGCACCCTTCTAGCTCACAAACTCTTTGGGGCAGGGGCCCGCTGTTGTTCTAGTGTCTGTACAGCACCTGGCACGATGGCCCTTGTCCATGAGCGGAGCTGTTAGGTTGGATATTATTGCCAGCTATCTCGTTTGCCTTATGCACTCCTCTGTCTACCACCACATGCACCCATCGATCTATCAAGCTACCTGGCCCTCCTCGCTGCAGTCCCTGAAAGGGACAGGGCTAAACTTCTCCATTTCGCCCCAGCACTGTGCAATGTTATCCCCATCAGATCGACCCATCCCTGCTAGCAGGACCCAGCTCCGGTGGAGAAGGACTGCTCCACTTCAGTGATCTCCAGTCCTATTTCTCTCCCATGGGCGGCTTCCAGCCCCGTGGGGCATCAAGGCCAGTGCTGAGGGAGATCATGGGACAAGGGCACGTGTCTGCTCACGCTCCTCAGGTCATGTGGCTCCCCAGGCTCCTACCAGTCCGTCCTCAAGGGGCGCTAGGGTGCCATCTCCCACCGCCCACCCGTGGATTCTCACAGGGTCACCCTTCCTCCCCGTGTCCCAGCTCACTCGCTGCAGCCGAGACCACGGTTGCGGCACCCGGGCAAGTCACCGAGCGTGCATGTGACTCCAGAACTGCGCCCAGGTCATCTCGGCTTTGTGTGGAGTGAGGGAGCTCCAGTGCCTTTGCACCAGGCACACATCATAGGGCGAATGTAACTCACTCCACTGCTGGGAGGTCACACACGGGCTGAGGCTGGCTCTCCGTGACTGTGTTACCCGGGGCTATGGAGATGAGTGCGTCAGTAAGGGTGAAACACACGGTCTGGATGAAATGCTGACATTCCACCCAGCCCAGACGGTGATGCTCTCGCAGGGCTCACGTCCTGGTTTCTGCACCGGGCTGGGTTTTGCCCAGCGTAAGCACGTTTGGCTTCATGCTCCTCTTTTCACCTGCCAGACGCCCACAGGGAATCACAAAGGGAGGATGGGAGGTCATGTGGTTTAAGGCTCCCGGCTGGGACTCAGGCAATCTGGTTCTAGTCCCAGCTCCGGCTGGGCAGCCTAGGTCAGGCCACACAGGCTGGGATTTGCAAGGCAGACAGCCCCCAGATCCCACTGAACTAATAATGGCTTTGGCGCCATGGGAGCTCCTGGACCCCTGGTGATCCAAGGGGGAGCGTGCCATTGCCTCCCCCGCTGGGGATGTGCAGCACAATCCAATTGGATGAGTGCCATTAAAAGGCCTGTACATACTAAGAACACACATGTAACATAACAGAGCTAGATGGAGGGGGCATGGGGCCAGGAACGGGGCCCCTCTGCAGTCACAAGAGCTTGGCTGGGATCCCCAGCCCCCAGCTGCATTTTGCATCCTTCCTGCTTCCTGCCCTTGCGTGCCCACCAAGCATTTGATTAATTCCCAGAAATCCGCAGCAGGAAAATGAATAATAATGCCAGCTAATGCTAATTGGCGAGTGGCGTTCTGACAAATTGATTTGCCCGCGTGACTCAGAGGCAGCTCGGTGTTAACATCTCATGCCCTACAGACCCCGTAAACGCCCCGTCAGAAGAAATTAACACGTGATGGGAGTGCAACAGCAGAGTGCAAATGAGGGAGCTGAGCAGGGCTGGACGTGGGGCCACAGGGGGGCCAAGGGCAGAGCCTCGTGACTCTGTGTCATTTCAGCCACGTTGCTTGCTCAGAGGGGACGCAGGAGACCTATTTACTGAGAATAATCATGAGCGTCTGCAGCTAGTGAGGGAAGTTGGTTGCAAGTCCAGGACACATCGCCCTGTCTTCCAAAACTGGCTCAGCTGAGATCTGGGAGCCATCTCTAGTGGGGAATTTGGGGGCACAATCGAAATGATCCACAGACGTCCCCATCACTGTCATCAAATAAAAAAAGGGCAAAAGTCTTCAAAACTCCAGCGCGCTGGCAAAATAGCGAGGAACTGGATTTCCAGCTGCTGAGCATCCCCAGCTCCGGGGAGCCAGGCAGGTTCCCAGGCTCTGTGAGAACACCGGCCGGCGAGAGCGCCCTCCCTCTGTGGGGCACAACGCCCGCCGTGCGCATGAGTGAACGACGGCCTGTGAAGCGGCTGTGCGTTGTTAGACACACTGTAAAGATGGGATGCGCTGACGTGCAGAGACGTGAACGTGACACAGGCAGACGGAGGCCGTGGCAAACCTGGCATCCTTTTTCTCTGTCACTGAGCTAAACACGGGACTCTAGCCACTGCCCAAATCAAGCAAAGTTGAGCGAAGTTTCTTCCTCCTGAACAAAAGGGGATATGCCCCTTCCGGGTTTCTTTGAACAAAGCTCCCCAAAACACCTGCTTTTTAATTCAGTCCTGGAAAAACCTGTTCGGTGGAACGCGATTAAGCCATGTCAAGGCAACGATGTCCAACCAGATGCACTTCACCTCTGCTGGGGGGCCAGCCACCCCCATGCAGAAGTCTTGTCAGCATTTTAGACCTACTCAAGCGCTCAGACTTGGCCCTCAGTGGTACCCAGGCCTGGCGTAGGCACAGGAGTGAATTTTACCCGAGGTGCATTGAAAGGACCACAGGTTCTTGATAGCACGTAGGCAGGTCCCATGCCTGAATTGCAGCCTGTCTCTGCCCCATCTGCCAGCCTCACACTCACAGAGCTGTCTATGTGCATCGCCCTGGAAAGCTGCAAGGTCAGAGCTTCCTCGCTGGCCCCGTGATCCATCCTGCACCCTGTGAACGAAGGATTTTATGTCTCGCCGTTGCCCTTTCCCTCCCTCCTGGTGCATTTCACTGTGGACGAGTTTGATGTGCTCCGACTGGGAGCACTTCAGACACCTGGAAGATGATTCCAGCGTATTCAGCTACAAGCCGCTGGAATTTCTGAAGAGGCCGCTTCCGTCTCTAGGGCTGGCGTTGTTTCATGACGCGCAGACTTCAAGGCATCCATGACGGCTTGTTTTTCGCACACCTCGCACACCCTCCTGGCTGTAGCAGCCTTTAGAGCAGCAGCTGGGCTTGCACGGGAAATGCCAAACGTCCCCCTCACCTTGTCTGAGGAGGAGAAGATTAAGGGCGGCGTGAGCCAGGCCAGAAGCGCGTAGGGGGTTCTGAACGTGGGCGTAGCTGCCTGTGGAGCCCGAGGGCGGGGGTACAAGTCGCTACGCCCAGAGCTGTTGTGCAGTGGAGGAGCAATGCGCCCACTGTTGGCATGGGGAGTGCACAGGTGGCTACAGATCCAGCCGAGTGGGATCAGCTGTGTGAAAAGGAAGGGGTCTGGTCCAGTGGGAGCGTGGAAGCCTGGCAGTCGCTGAGCTGGAATTCAGGAGCGGTGCCCACGGGTGTGAGCAACTCTTAAAGAGCCAGCAGAGCGGCCCAAAGAGTCCTTAGACCAATGGAAGATATTATCCGCAGCCCAGCGCAAACGTTGGTGGAAGGTTAATAGCATCTGCTCACTATGGCACAGGCAGGGCCCAGGGACCGGGCAGGGAATACACCATGCACACCAGGAAGCAGGCCAGGTCTGTGCTGCACGCAAGAGGGCACAAATAATGCGCACGAAGGCATCTGCAGGGCACGGCCGGGTCCATACCGGGCATGAGCCATGTCCTATGATAGACGCGCAGCCTGCTTGGGTGTACACACAGCCCGCGGGTGAGGGGGAATGCAGAAAACAGGAAGTGCCCGGGGTAGATAAGTTATTAAGAGAAGGAAGCCCACACATGCTGTGGGCTTCTATTGTGACAAACCCCCTGGTCCCAAATATGGGCCCAAAGCCCATTCGATGCAGTGAATAACAGCCACATGAGCTAGGCTTCACTAGCCTGGCGGCCAGCCCCATCACACAGCCCTGGCTGGTTCCTCATCCCCCGGCAGCTGGACCCCTGGTGCACATCCCCTACTCTTCCTTTCTGCACTCATTGCATTGCCATGAGGCACAGCAAGCTGCACCCTGTGTTTTCCTCTTCACATTTCACCCGCACTGTCTCCTCTGAAATGCGGAGAAATTGTTTGCTTGATTTCAGATGCCATGACAATTTGTTCAGTTGAGCTCCCACTTAGGCAGCAATTGTCCTCACCCAGCAACTGGCTTTATAATACAGGGGGGAGGCTGTGCGGATGGATGCAAAGCAACAGCCAATTGCTTGCAACTGATCGGAAACGGTTCGCCGCAGCAGGGCGTGTCATCTCGCAAGGCCACAGATTGCACCGTTACGCCGATCTCGCGGCTGCTCAAGTACAGCGGGGACAGGGGTCCTTTGCTGCTGGTCAATAAGGCACTGGGAGCCCCACAGCAGAGTTTACTCGTGCTCACTGAGAAATAAGACATGGCCAATGTCCACCATTGGGGGGCCCTAGCGAATCATCCCTGCCCACAGTCTGCTCCATTCCTCCCAGGAACGGGTTTTCCATGTGGAGTTAGAGCTGCTAAGAGGTGCCAGCTCTGGATGACACTGTGGGGGTGACTTCTCGTCCCAGCCACGCTGGCTCAAAGCCACCAGCCCTGCCGTCAGGGGAGCCGCAGTGAGGAAGAATCCAGAGCGAGAGGGAGCAGAATTCCCTGCAGAGTCCCAAGACGCTGGGGATAGCAGTCAGCCGCCTTTGGACCACCCACCATGTGGGTGAGACGGAACCAAAGACGCTCCCGAGACAGCAACAGCCAGGCTGGAGGACGGAGACATCCATACGGAGCTGGGCGAAATGCCTGACTCCGGATTTAACACGCTCGTGACTGAAACCCTCCATGGTCAGGGTTGCAACCCCACGCTCTGGTGTCCCTAAGCCTCTGACTTCTAGATGCTGGGAGTGGACGACAGGGGGGAATTGTCCTGCTCTATTCATTCCCTCTGAAGCATCCAGCCCGGCCGTTGTTGGCAGACAAGACGGGGGACCGGATGGACCGTTGGTCTGATCCCGTGTCGCCATTCTTAGGTTATGATGTTTTAAAATACATTTAAAAATCTGCTCCCCCCCTCCTGTTGGCCCTGGGCACAGGGGCAAATTTCAGTCAGCGCTACCAGGGCGTGAGGATTGGCAGCCAGCACCAAAATGTCCTGGGGCAGGGAAGGAAAATAAGCAACACGCGGGTCAACGTTGGTTATAAATCCAGCCTTCCTGCTGTGGGTGTCAGGGAGGGCCGTGCTTTCCGCAGCCACTGAGGACTCGTTGATGCTGATCTTTCCATGCATGGTCTTGGCTGGAACCCTAGACACTCTCTCTCTGGTCAATTCTTTATAGCACTGCATCTTTAATAGCTTTACAGAGCCCATTTAATATGCTCAGAGACATAAAGTGCTGCCTAATCAACACATTTAGGAGAATTGCCCACATCCTGGTCTTGCTGCCATAAAGCGGTGCCCACAGAAGCATCTGTAATTAATGCTTTCTCCTCTCCCTCCCCCCTCCCAGTGAATCAATTTATAAAGCATGGACTTCCTCTGTGCTGGAGCTTTTAGCCTGTTTTACTCCAGCATCTGAGGTGACTAGGCAGCACTTGTCAATTAAGCAGCTGTGTATAATGGATGCTTCAGAGTGAAAAACACACTCCGATTCCCAGAAATGATCAATGCGTATTTTTCTTGCAAAGACACGCACACACACACACAGTGCTCATTTTCCCCTTAGAGGTTTAAAAGGGGACACTAAAAAGGAAAAAAAATTGCTTCCTCCTTCTGTTGCTTTTGAAAGCGAAAAGATAAAAGTGGGTGAAAATTAGGGACAGAGCTAATTACTATAATCAGCCTAATCACAGGCTGAAAAGAAGGAGCGCTGGGAACCTGCTCTCCTTTTCACCTGTAGCAAGCCAGGAAGCCTTTTTAGCTAAATCTTTTGCCCTTTTCCTAACACTCCCTTTCCCAGCAGTGTCAGGGCAGTGTGAAAGCCAGGACAGTTTCAAGGGACCAGAAGAGGCTTCAGAGGCAAGATGGTGGGTCTCTGTGAGGCCCCTGCCTGGATTCTCTTGCCCTGGGGCCAGCTCTCGCTCCCCACCTTCTCCAAGTGCACTCTTCCTTTGAATTCCTCTCTCACAAGACTCGGATGTCAGTGGCTTCGTTTCTGTTGCGAAAAGAGCTACACGAATCCTGAAAATAAAGCGTCCACGAGCATTCGTTCCCCTGAATCATCTCTGCAAGGCCTCATTTGCTTGGCCTTGGCTGCTTTCCGGGGTAACGGCATGCCTGCCTCGTGAGTGCATACGTGTGACACGCTGTGCTGGTCCACACATTTGCACTGCCAGTGACTTGTTCAAGCCCTCCTCCTGTTTCCGCTGTCCAATCGAGAGGTAGAAACAACATCCACGGAGTTGCGTTGCATGCTAGCCACAGCATATGATTAGTGAGACGTGTACAGGGCAGGATCTCGTGGTACACAGCATGTGCTGAGTGAATGGATTGGTACAAACCAGCACTGGTTCAGGGACATTTCACAAATGGAGAAGGGGGCCGAGTGCCTTGAACAAACTGTTCTCTGCAAATAGCGCCCCCAGTTCTAGTTTGGGAGCATTTCACACAGGTCATTTAGACAAGCTCCAGCTGGGCGTTGCCTTGGCCTTTGAAGCTCCTCTGTTACCTCTTTTGACCCTGGGCACTGGCAACGCACTGAGACACGTTCCGTATCTTCCGTGTAAACGCCGAGGGTGTTCTCGCCCTCTGCACAGAGCCAGGTAACACACACGGGGATCCCGTGGCACCAAATGTGACAGGCTTTTCAGCAGTGACAACAAACGAACCGCCTGGCTCCGGGTAACAAACCAACGCCCTGGCCCCCATGACGCAGCAGGAAGCCACGTCCCCAGCCAACTCAACCATTGCGCAGAAAGCACGCCCCTTTCTACCTAAAACCTGTTTTAGCAATGGAAACGCCCGCCCAGCTCTCACACCGAGCCAAATACCTACCTCCCCCTCCACATACACGCAGCCCTGCCGACACAGCGGGGCATCCGGCTTGGAAACGGATGCTTTTGTTTTCTGTCTGCCGCTCCTTTAAACTCCTACCAGCTCTGCAGAGACAGCAGCCATTTTGTCCTCTGAAGGGCTACGGTCTGTTCGGCTGAGACACACATGCTGTGCTCTCTCCTGGAAGGCCAAACTGCAGAAGGGTCAAACTGAAGTGTCATTTGGCCAGTTTGAAGGTATATTCCACTTGGGACTAATTCCTCCTTTTCCTGGTGTATGGTTCGTCCTTTCTTTTCCACCAAGGTCCATTCCCAGGAAGACAAACTCTTTGTTTCCTCTGCTCCCTATTGCTCAGTCCCCACCGGGAGTCAGCCTCCACCATTTGTACCTCTGCAGTGAAAACGAGAGTAATGTCACAAACAGACAGAGGCAACGCCGCACCTCACAGATGTTTTTAGGCTGTGTATTGGGTCGGGGGGGGAAGGAACAGCTGGACAGCAAGACCTGCCACACCGAAGGAAGTGGTGTGTCAATACAAAGACACTGGCTGAGCTGAATTTCAGGAGTGTTACCAACCACCATCACCTCTCTTCTGCCCTCACCAGCGCCCTTGAATGGCTAGGAGAGAGATCTGGAGGAAGAAAGGGATGGATTCTGAGCTCATTCCAACATAGCTCCTCCATGCCAGGTGCAAAATCATGTCAAGGGCCAACATGGCCCAGTGCTGGGCAAGGGTTCAGCCTAGGCCATTCACAGTGGATACACCTGCTGGTTCCTAGTGCGCGTCTCTACTGCCTGGGCCATCTGCTTGGGAGACATTGTGCCAAATGCCACGGTGTTCTGCCAGTTTCAAGAGGGCAGATGTGTCAGCGAATGACAGGCATGGAGAGGCCACCCACTGCACAGGGGACGCGTGCTTTGCATTGCCAAGAGGGGATCTGGTGAGCAAAGGGTTTTCCTGCCAAAGCACACATGCCCTGGCTGAGGGAAAACATTTGCAGAAGCACCACCCGGCCGAGGACGCCTCTCCGCTGGCCCTCTTCTTTCATGACCCCCTTCATTGAAAGGGCGGCTGCAGGCAGCACCAGGGCCGGGCGAGTGGGAGAGACCGTGGCTTGCAAGCAAGCCCCTGATCAGTGCGGCGTCTGACGGCCAGGAAAGGCAGCTCCTGGAGGGGCGTCCCGGTGCATTCATTCGCTTCGCTGCAGCTGGGCTTCCTGCAGCCTCTTCATCGCGCCAGTTCTCAGCTGCCCCCTCGCCCACAAGGGCTGCTGATCAGGGGTCCATCTAGAATGAGTGGAGGGTCCTCCGGCTACAGACAAACGAGCTCATCACCACATTGGCACTGATTGGCCCTTGGCTGGCACCCTCAGAGGAGAGACTTCATGGGTCACAGAGGACGATTCTTCTCTAGGTTGGTGGGGTGGCGGTGGGGAGCTCGCTGTGCCACTGCCCATCCCCAACCTGCGCCGCTGGCTAAAGCGAGGACGCAGAACCCCAGGCCAGCCCAGCCAGCATGAAATCACAGGGCGAGGAAAGGGATCCGTTCCCGCAAGACACTTGCCAAGCCACTGCGAGTAACAAACACAGCTGGAAAAACTGCTGGACGTTCCCAGACGAATCCAGCAGCTGAATTGTTCTCCCAGCTCTTCTCATGGGCCTGAATCTCTCCTGCTTCTTCGGGGCAGCTGGTTGCGACGGGGGTCAAGAAAGCCCCTCCATACAACAGTGGTAGAGATGTTATCAATCCCATTGGCGGGCGAAGTAGAGATGCCCACCAGGTAGAGCAAGTGGCCAGGTGCATTAAGGGAGGGCATTCGTGTTCCTCTGGAGAATCAGGTGTTTGACCGTCGCAGGTTGCTCCGTTACAGCCACACCTGTGTTCCAGCGGGTGATGGTGTCATGGTGTCACTGTCCAATGTCATCTGTCTAGTGCAGGATTGCTGAAAGCCTATGGAAAGAAACTAGCTCCCTGTTGGAGGGGGCTCTCTGGTACAGTGTTTATGGGGTGCCGTGTAATCCTGCCGCAGCTGGTGGTGAAGGGGTCGCTGATCATCTGGGTTTAAACTGAAATAAACAATTAGCATAAGCGCGACATTATCACGGCGATCACGGGCATTTCTGATACAGGAATTTCCCCAAATCAGAGCTACCTCAGAGAGGGGCACTGCAGGAGTTCTGCTTGCAGCAGGCCAGCAAACGTGGCAGGCCAGCAAACGTGGTGCCAGCGTGATCAATCATCTGACAAGCATTTGATTACAGACAGCTCTATACTGTCCATGACAATAAAGGTGGAAAGGCTCTGGCCCGGGCTTAGCAAGTATCTCTCTAACACCAGTCACACGCAATGCTGCAAGAGGCTGGCTACTCCAGCAATCATACACTCGTTACAGCCCCGGTATGTTAGTGTCTAGTGCGAATCCCATCTAAGTGCAAGAATCTCACAGCCTCCCGCTCTGCTGGTGGGCATACAACACAGCTGCGGGTAGGAACCTCTGCCAAGCATGAGCGAGGCTTCATAACTACAGATCGAACAAGGGAACGTGAGCGGAAAGAGTCCCCCTGCCTTGGGGGTCAGAGGGGTTCCTGTCTTCTCACAGCCATTCTCTCCGGCACCCCTCCCTGTGAACTCCTATCAGGAGCCCTAGAGTGATGGGAGGGCAAACCGGACAGCCCGCAGGAGGCTGGTGCAAAGCAATGTTCTTGGGACAACAGGTGAGTCAATGTCATGGCAGTGTGGAAAGCAGGCAAGAGAGAACAGATGCTAAAAGCAGCAGCCGCGCAGCGTGGGGCCCTCCATATAGCTGTGTGAAGAATGAATTTTTCGGTGCACTGACCATTCCAAAAAGTCTGGGGGCACATCCATTATGGGTCAAACTGGAAACAACATTTTTCAAAGCTTTTCAGTGAACTGAAAAGTAAAAAAGAAAAAAAAAGTCATTTCAGGTCGCATGGAGCGTTCTGTTTCAATTCCAACCCTTCTTTTAATGTTTTAAATTTTAAAAAAACAAATAAAATGGTAGGAACTTTCAAAACAAAAAAGTCGTTGCAAAATGAAAAACCCAGCTGGTTTGACTTTTTCCAAATTGGGTTTTTTGGTTTGTCTGTTTCTCTCATTCCTGACATGACCAATTCGGCAAAACTGACAGGTGTCACCATACCTGCGTTTTTTGTGCCGAATAAAAGGTATGTCAGAAAATGTTTGCCCTGTCCTCAACTGGAGCTTTTTGTCTGTCTGGCTGAAACATGCTAATTTTTCAACGTTGTGTCACGACCAATCCCTTCCTAGACACACACTTTGTCCCACATCAGCATCTCTGAGGCACTATCTTCCCCTCTCAGCATCCTCTCAGGACACTTGCCTGTGAATATCCGGAGATCCTGGCTGCTTTTCCTAACTCTATTTCGAGGGCCCACTCACCTCTTCAAACCCAACCAATTGGCCCGTTCGGTGAGGTGGGCAGCAGGTCTGCTGCGAAAAGTCACACCGGGGATCTGGATCTGTATTTGGATACATACAATAGGCAGGGGACAGCTTCCCCTTGCTGCAAATATTCAGGCACAGCCTCGTCGTGAAATCTGCGGACTCAACGGTGGTGCCGCTGGAGAATACAGTCTAATGGCGTTGAACCGGGAGGACATTAACTAGTCTTGACTGAGTGATTCCTTAAAGTTCAGAGTTTGAATATTTAAAAACAAGGGGGGGGAAATTCCCGTCTGGGTTTGTGGGCTATGAGTTAGGCCTCTAGCCAGGATCCCTAGACGGTCTGAACACTGCAGCTGCTTCAGCCTGACTGACTGACTGTCCCATATTTGTTTGCGATGGAAACAAATGGTGCCTTTAGACATTCGTTCTTTGGATTTCAAGGAGAGAAAGGTTACACCGGACTCCCTGAAGCTGTATGGCCCCCACTGATCTGGTTCTAAGTCAGAACCCAAACCCAAAGAGGCCTATTTCCATCTCTGGTTTGATTGTCACTGAAATCATCCAAGAACAGCTGGATCCGGTCAGATTTTATACCTTTTGGGGTCTGAGAAAAGCATGCAGGATCTCTAGAAGACTGGGTACTGGTTCAGACAGGAATGAATACAAGCCAAGCTGGGCCAAACTCCAGTGGTTCTCTTTGCTGGCACCTTCTTTGGTTCCGATACAGATGGAATTCACACGCTACTGCTTTGCTTTGTGTTTCATCTTAAAGCCTAGTTAAAATCTCAAAACAAATCTCAGTCCAAACCACCTGGATTCATACTGCAACCGTTAAGAAATTGTGAATTTCATGTTTCCCATAAACCAGATCTAGATTTGCACAAAACGGGGATCCTGATTCCCTTAAAAGGTTTATGAAGCCTTTGAAGAACCTGAGCTGAGAGTCGAGGCAAATTTCCGGTCTCGGGGGTTTGGCTGCATACATTTTGTACAGCTGTTGCACTTTGACTAAATGAAGCAAATTGTTACTGGGGTAAAACAGGATTCTTCAACAAACTCACGAAGCCATCAGTCCGTCCATCCCCCCACCCACCCCCCGGGTCCACCTCCTTATCTCAGCAGCCCCCAGTGTGCTCATGTCTGTATTGCATTCACTCCCTCCTGCCCCATTCCGGTAACCTGAGATTCATCGAGTAGTTCTGAACTTAAAAGAAAAGCCTTTCCAACCCATAATTCTGGTATTTCCCTCACACAACTGATTGCTGTTTAAAATCCCCCAGAGGCTTATTGCAAACTGAATTTTTGCAAATGTAGGGGAAAAAACCCTTTTCAGTATCTTTTCCGGGTCATTATTGTCTCTGCTCGCCTTACCCCCCACCCCCCATGCTGCATCTCCGAGAGTTAGAACAAAGCCAGACAGATGTTCTGAGCCCATGGCTACCAATGAGACCTGTCTCCCAAGCAACTGGGGTTTTGTAGGGTTTTGTGGCCTGCCTTGTGCGGGAGGTCAGACTAGATGATCATATTGGTCCCTTCTGACCTATGAGTCTATGAGTCAAAAGTTCTTCCCAACTTTGCATGTGGCTTTGAAGTTAGCTCTGGGATGTGGTCAGATGGGGGAAGGGCTTCGTTTTACACCCAACAGAAGAGGTTTTGTGTCAGTTTAATTCGTTAGCTGCTTGGTAGCCTTTCTTGTAAGACTCGGCTTAGTTCTATGGCCTGGATTTTAGCCGATCGGTATGGAAAAACTTACTAAATCCTTTCTTTGGGATCTTTAATAGACATACCCATTAACATGGACAATAGCAGAGCTACTTACTCAGTAACTCAACACCAAGAGAAAGGAAGGGCTCTTTGGCAGTATCACCTAGGGAGCCTGGGCTCCCAAATCCATTGGATGTCAACGTCACTATCCACCTCCCTGAAAATATTCTGTATGAACATAAATCCTGAGCTGAGTGAATACTGCAAACAGATCCACAGGCCGATTTACTGGAGGAATGAACTTGCTTTGATTGTGTTCATGCCCCTGCTCCGTTCACTGTCCATAGACACGTGAGCTCTTGACGTCTAACTGGCAAGTACGTTTGCTGAAAGCAAATTTGAAAGCCCTGCACCCAGATATTTGCAGAACCTGAATTTTGAATTTGCACGGGCAAGTCTTTGTCGGGCCTATCGGGGAGGTCAGAGGTCAGAGCGTGTGACTGGCCTGACCCATTGCAAGGAAGCAACCCTGCTCAACTCTTTGAATATGTGCAGCCAGCTTACAGAGCAAAGCCTGCGATGACATCTTCATGGAACGAACCAAAGAGCAAAGACAATTAGGGATGTCACCAGTGCCTCGCCGCGGTTCCACGGAGCGGGCGAGAGGCTCGGTTTGTCAGATAAATTATTCCCTGTGAATTATTCCCCCAGCTCGTCACATGTCCGGAAGTGCAGGGAGCGTGGGGAGGAGACCCGGCGGAGAGTGATGATATCAACGTTCTGCCACTCTCCAGCTCTTATCACCACAGGCCTCAGCGTGCCTCGTCACGAGCCCCCTTCACTGACGGGCAGCTGAAGCACAGAGAGGCTAAGTGTCTTGCTCACAGTCACAGCGGATCAGTGGCAGAACCAGGAACAGAGCCTGGCTCCTGGCTTCCAGCCCCACACTCGCTCCACGGCTGCCCCTGTGGTTTAGCTAATAGGGCTCAGAGCTGCACAGCACAGGGGCAGAGGGTGCATTGCACCCGTGTCTCCTCAGCGCCTCTCCCGCGTTCCCGTCTGCTGGAGAACGAGGCCCTGAGAACACAGCTCAGCAGGAAGGGCTGTGCCCAGCGCTGACCCTTCCTCCCGTCCGTGCACATCCTCCGCCCACCGTTACCCCACGTCCCTCAGGCGCGCCCTCCCGGCTGTGCACCGGGCCTGGGCTTGCGGGATCGAGGCGTAGCGTCCGGCCGCTCAGGATGGCACTGACAGGAGGGAGGATGCTTGTCACAGGGCTCCGCGACCTTGTTGTACTCCATTAGCGGCAGCGTCCGTCCGTCTGAGAGAACTGGGCCCAGAACCCAGTGCCATGAGGAACGCTAAGGCAGAGCAGGCTCCCTCTGGAAGATCAAAGACAGGAAATAACAGTGACAAAAGGCAAAGGGTGAGGAGTGGCGCCCTCTGAGGGGGCTGTGGATGGAAAGGAACTTCTTTCTGTCTCCTTGGCCCATGTTCTCACCTGTGGTCGCTGAACCCCCCCAACCCCAGCTTCGTCCAACAATCTCGCCCAGAGCTTCCGCAGTGAGTCGCGAAGCCGGATCTGGCTGGGGAAGGTTTAGAGATTCCATCATGGGAGGCTGGGCCGGTCCTTAACTGGTGCCAGCCAGGAAAAAGGGGAGAAAGCAAATGTCTGAATGGAAGAGAGCGAAACGCTTGTCCCTTCCTGCCTCACATTTGTGCTGAAGAGACTTCAAAGCCTCTTCTAGCCCCCAGGCGTTTAATGGCACACTGGGTTTGCTGTTTTATGATGCAGATCAAAGCATCATCTGCGAAATAACACCCATAAAAGCTCAGGGCCTTGTCAAGTTAAAGGCTGAAGTCACCTGAAGTGGTATTTTTCCCCCATTCTCCCTGAGATAAGGGAAATACTTGGGATCCCTGAGAGCAGCCAGTGCCCCCGTGTGCAGGGTTAACTCAGTGTAGACCACCCCCTCCCTCCACAGGGGCCTATTATACAATGCCATTCATAATGGAGATCCTACGATATGTAGATACAGATATAAAAATACCAGGTGATGCTGTTTAGACGGCAGTTTTCATTGCTTTACTGAGTGCAGAATAACGCCTTTTGTCACAACAAGGGGCATCTGCAGGAAGGATGGGCTGGGGGTAAGATGGTTTCCCACAGATATCCCCCTAAAGCCCTTCTCTTAATTCTTCCCCACAAGGGTGCTGGGTTTAGGGCAGTGCTGGAAGCCTCCTCTGATCAGGCAGGGCTCCATGTGTTACCGGATCCTGGCAGATGCTGGGAGTCAAATGTACCATCCTTCTCACAGGACTATGGTTCAGTTCCTGACAGTAATCTACGGCCGTGGGAATGTAGCAAGCAGCGAGCCGGAATCTCCTCTCCCTCCGTGCCTCAGCCCCAGGCTCTGGACCCAGCTCATGGGTAGATGGTGCTGTACCTTGCTCAGTTCAGGCTAATCTCCCTGGGTGATATGATGCAACATGGAACCAAACCTGAAACACTGCACAGGGACCAGCCCTGTGGTTGGCCGGGACAGACCTGAATAGAGACCAAAGTTTATGAAGGGGCCATCTGTGAGTAGCAAGGACCGAGAGCTTCATGCACCATGGTGGATGGCTGTGTGACGCGTAGCTGGCTCTCAGGCAGAGGGAGATCTAGCGAGTTATCGCAGGAGAGAAGAATCAGGAACGCAGGTTCTGCTGTCCACTCCGCAGCTCGTTCACTGGGCACACGTGCCCTTGCCCTTTGTCACTCTTATTTCCTCTCCGGTCTTCGACCTTCTGGAGGGAACCCGCGCCACCTTAGCATTCCTCATGTCACTGGGCTCTGGGCATGGTTCTGGAATGAAACGAGGTCATGGATCAATGTGACACGCTTCCTCCTTGTCTTCTCCCTGCCTCAGTTGTGCATCTCTAACATGGGAAGAATGTTAATGCTTCCCTGACTCACAGGGGTGTTGGGTGTTAAGGTTTTTAGGCTGCGGCTTGTCAAAACCCTGGCGGGGCTGATTTAGTTGGGGTTGGTCCTGCTTTGAGCAGGGGGTTGGATTAGATGACCTCCTGAGGTCCCTTCCAACCCTCATCTTCTATGGTTCTGTGATTCTGTGGTCAATGATTGTAAAGCACATGGAGATGGTTGGAGGGGAGGTGGCGCAGAGAGCAAAGTCTCACTATGAGCGAAGGTGTGGGAGAGGAGCAGGTGCCTGTAACACAGCGGACTATAGAGACTTCCAGGTCCCATTCCCATCTGAGTACTGACACACTAGAGGAGGTGAGTGACCAAGAGAATGACGGTCTAGGAGCAGAGCCCTCCTCTCTATCTGGGCCTATTACCTTCGTGTCTGATCACCCATCATGAAATAGCATGGCCCGTTCTTCTCTTTGACCTCCCCCCCACCCCCCGGCGGGACCCCAAGGAGAAGAGTCCAAAGAGGGAACTGTCCTCCTGCCATGCAGTCAAAGGAGCCCCCAGGAAAGAACAAGCATTTCCAGACTAAATGGGTTTCCATGTGAAAATATGAGTACTTTTTGAGTCATCTGTAATTACGGCGTTTAGTGACTTACCACCGGTGCTCCATCATTAACGAGAAAGCAAATTAGCAGCCAAGCGCCGCCTGCATTTACATAACTGTACATCAGATTACGGGTGTGATCTAGAATTCAAATGCAGCCGCTGCTCCCTGACTCCTGTTGCGTAATTGCCTGGCAGCGCAGGACCCGGCGTAGTTGCGGGGATTCTGGGACTGTTGACCAGGGAGGTGCCGTGATCCATTTCAGAACAACCAGGGACCAGGAAAGTGAGTTGATGCATGAGCAGTGGGGCAAAGTGAATATTGCCTGTCGGTTGGACTCGAGAGCCTAACTCCCCTCCATCTAGTAAAAGAGACGTTTAATTCTTCCCAGGCTGTGTCTCGCGACATGTCCCATTGTAAGAATTTAAATACACTGGGCTAATTCATCCCTGGGGCAATTCCACTGGCATCAGGGGTATACCTATGGCCGGGCAAGACTCAACACCCATACAGGTCCCTGAGGGGTGCCCCTCTGTCGGATGTGTGTCATTCCGTGCCTCCCCCCTGAGAATCATTGCACCCATCTGACTAATTAACGAGTTCAGCCTGAAAGCCAAGAGTCTCTGGGTAATAAATTCGGATGATAACCTGAGCCTAAATGGAAAAGTTACAATGGTGTTTAAATTGTTTTTAAGGCATTGCCTAATTGGGATCAGACACTGGGGCACAGTGCTAGTTTCAATGTGATAATTGAACAGCCGTGGAAAACTCAGGAAATCATGTGTCCCGAGTGCAAATACCTCACCTCGATGATGAAATCCTCAACCAGCTTTCCCAGAAAGCCCGCCTGTCGAAAGCAGTGCAAAGGGGTTTGCAGTCCCTGTTGGATGTCGTGCTAATTCTGCCAATATCAGAACCTTGGCAGCCTCCTCTTCCTGGAAACCCTGCTGTGCTTTTGTCTCTTGAAATCTTTCCATCAAATTTATCTTCAAACCCACGTCCTTTGCCAAGGAATGAATGTATATTTTATGGGACAGACTGAGGTTCCCAGCTCCATGCAGAGGGACACTCTCAGCTGAAAACTGGCCTGAAGTTGAAGCTAAACTTTTATAGAAATGAAGACCACCAGGAAGGTTTCCAGGATTTAAAAGAAAAAGCCAATGCTCCAATGGGAACAGTGGCTCTTAAACAAACGACCCTTTGCTGGCAGTGTTGGAAACTGGAACAGGGAGTCAAGAAGTGAAACTGACTATAAACAGAACGGAAGCGGACAGCACTGATTTGCATAGTCTAAGCTGCAACACAAAAGGAAAAGCGTGGCACCAGTGACAAATGAACGGAATCGTTACCGAGGTTTCCCTTTGTCTCTGTTCCTGGTAACTCCACTGCCCCAGTAAGTGATTTGCGTGGCTTTGGCAGCTTCAGTGGCTAACTCAGCTGTGCAGAGGCTTGGCCAAGGACAGGGAGAAATGACCGCTTGGGCCTGGTTGCAGCTGACACAATTCAGAGCAACCTTCAAGCTGCTCAACGTTGCTTCTTGATACTGGCCCAGCACATCGGAGCTGAGGGTTTGTGAGCCACAGACCTGGCTCTGGGGGTCCCTTCCTTGAGGTGCACTGGTCCTAGGCTCTGTCCCATGATTTTTCAGTTGACAGACTCAGTTCCATCCAGCTGACTATCTGAGGAGCCCATTGAGGGTGATCTTAGCAATCAAGGTCCTGTCTGTTCTGTGTGGACGTTCGCAATCCCATGGCATTTTACACGAGCCTAGGCGTTCGCACCAGTGTCCTGGACAGAATTCCCCTCCCCTTCTGTGGTGCAGTGGGGGCTGCTCTCCACCCTGGAGAGGGTTGCATCTTATCAGCCCTGCATCGATGAGCTTAGGGATGGACTTGGGTATGTGAGGCCCTCAAGTAATTGCATAATGATACTTTGCCCTCACAGAAGATGTTGGGTCTGAGGCTCTCAAAGCACTTTATGAAGCTGAGCAGGTATCCTGAGGGGGAGATTACGCCTGGGAGTTGACCAAGGCTTCACAGTGAGTCAGTGGCGGAGTCAGGAATAGAATCCAGCTCTGCTGACTTGCACACCCTTTCTCAAACCCCTGGAGACAAATGTGCCTGGCTATATCCCCATGGCAGCTATAACCCAGACGGCTCCTGCAGACGCTCAGAAGAGGGTCTCTTATCGTTGGCTTCCTTTGAGCATGACAGTTCAGTTCTGGCCAGGAAGGATTAATGGATCAAACGGAGGGGGTGAGTCTGTTTTACTCACCACTCCCATGTCGGGTTGGCAGCTGAACAGACGTCTTCCAGGTTATCCCAGCGGGACGTGTCCATAACTGACCCATTTTGCAGGACCCAGCAGGGACTGGGGTTGGTCCTGTCTGAGCCCCTCGGAGTGGAGTGTTTGCTCCTCCCCTGATCCCTTTCCCCTGCTGGAATTTCCCCTGGCGTGCTCCCCGTTCTGTGACTTCAACAGGTCTGCTACCCCCACCCCGCCATCTCTGGTCAATGAATCAAAAACTGCCAAGGAGAAAAGGGTTAAAAAAAACAAACCACAAAACTCCCCGTTTAAATCAATGATCACCCTTGCAGACGTGGAGACGTAATATCGAAAGTAATGGCTAGTTTCGATGCGTGAGCTTGACCCAGTGTGCACAGACACTGAGGGGCAGGGCTCCCACATGTGGGGGGAAAGGGTACACTTTACCGGGGCCAGAGGCCCTGGGCGGCCCGGCCCAAGCTGCAACCCTCATTACCATGAGTTAAAAATTGGGGCTAAATTGTAGATTATGCCTGAGGATATTTATAGAAACTTCTTTCCCTGTATCTGTGTATCTATTGTCCAGATCTTGTGAGATTTGCAAATCTTGGTGATTTGTAACACGGGAGAGGGCCTGTGTTACACGTTTTGGACTGGCCTCAAAAAAATTGTGCTTGGGCCCTGCCGAGGGGACGGAGCATTTTTTGCCAGCAGCATTGTCAGCTGAAACACTGCCTTTGGTTTCTTTCTTCCGAATGTTTCCGCAGACGAGCGTGATGAGGCTTTTCGGTTTTTGCCTGCAAAAATATTGATTTCAATCGATGCTCCCGGGCCGCTCTGTGGATGGCCCAGAGATTTCTTCTAGTCTCTCTTCTAAGACTTTCCGCTACATTCTGGGAGCCTGTTTCCAGCTGGCCGGGGGGGACGTGCAGGATTGCTGCCAAGCATGTGAGGGGGAGTCAGGAAAGTTTCTTGGAGGGCCAGGACAAGGTTTAACGATTGAGCAACTCAGATTGCACTGGCTCTATTTCCCACAGAGGCATCTGAGTCCAGCTCCTCACCCTGGACCCTTCAGCCATCATTGACACCAGCGCAAAGCTGGGTGTCAAGAGTAGCCTTTCATGCACACCCTGCGCTCGTGCAAATGCCTGCTCAAGAGGCAGGGCAACAGGGAGCTTTGCGTGTGCGGGGAGGGCATGAACTGGGAATCCTCAGGGCGTCCGGCTGGAGAACTCACTTCCAGATCTCTTGGGGGAAGCCTGGCCCTGCCCCCCAGAGATGCTCTCACGTGAGCAGGAGAGAGACTGCGGAGGGGGGGCAGGAACAGTGGGCCGAGAGAAGATGAGAACTGGGGCAATTTTGCAGCCGTGGAGCAGAGGAGAAGCAGGTGCTTGTGTGTGGAGGAAGCTGTCTCTCCACGGGCCTCCAGCAGAGAGGACTGGAGACCATCTGGCCTGGGACACCTGGGGCAAAGGAACGGCTAAACAACATCAAAGCGAGGAGCAATCAACACAGAGCAAGGGAGCGCCAGCCTTGGCTGGAGGCTGGTGGTACAAAGGGCCACCCACTCTCAGAGCCCCCCAGGACAGCACTTAGCAGCGATGACAGAGCGGGCTCCTCTCCCACAGCCAACGCAGGGAATTACCTCAGGCTCCTTTGGCCGTTGGCTGTTGAGTCCCCAACTCTCGCTACACAAAGCCCCGTGGCCTACAGAGACCGGAGGGCTACATTCAGATCTCCATGGCCCTGGCGTAACGGCAGTGGTGTGACCCTGGATCCCACGGGGGTAACGGCGCGGGGGCTGGATACAGGCCAAGAGAGTCCGGCTGCTCCAGACCCAGGTGCTCCGAGGAAAGGCCTGCTTTATTGTGTTTGCTTCCTGGGTAACGTGACGGCAGCAAAGCAGCCGAGACTGAAACGGCAGCAGGGTTTAGCATGTTCCCAACCTACTGGGGACCAGGGGTGGGCTGCTTGCATAGCTGACAGAGAATGACCCTGTGTCTCCGAGTAACCCACTCCCGGGTAGCGTCCTTTAATCAGCCCTGGGCCTGGAAGGGTTGACCAGACTCCTGGCATGCGGAGAGAGAGCAAAGCAGCTGCATCAGGCTGAAATGGAGCCGGGCTTTTCTGTTACTTTTCACTTCCAGAGCATTGAGGAATACCCAGACTTCTCCTACCGTGGGCCTTGTGCTGCAACCCTGCTCGGGGAGCAGAACCGAGAAAGGTTTCTGAGCAGAGAGCTTCCAGCTTTACTGGCGCTGTGCGCCGCGTCTGAGAAGAACGGCACCACAACTAACAAGGAGCATTTCTCCAAGCTCTAACTGCCTGCACGGAGCCTTGGAAACAGAATGGATGCCGCAGCTAGGACGCGAAGTGGTAATAATGCTATCGAAATGAACGCAGAGCTCTGTAAGGGCGAGGACTTCTATATCATCCTCCTTGCCCATCCCCAGGCCCCCGACCAGTTATCCTTCCTCCACACTGCTGGTCCCAGCGTCTTGATGGTGTGGTTGTGGGTGTGAGAGCAGCTCGCCCAGGGTCAGGCTGTGATGTGTCACTTCGCCACGTTTTTTGCCGCCATCCCAGTCTTTTAACTCTCGTCTTTAAAGGAAGAAACTGGCCATGTTATTGGCTGTTTGAGGAGCTGGCCTGTAGCCCACAAGCAATGTGGTAGGGCAGGGGATGGCAGGAGACGTGGGGAGAGGAACTTGAGGCCCCTGGGATAGGCGCTAGCGTGACCCAAGGGAACGTTCAGGGAATGAGGTCTTCTCACCTCCAGAGAGCAGCTGGTCCTGTCAGCTCCAGGTACTTCATCACTGACAGCGCCAGGGCTTCTGCGTAGCGAAGGCTGACACACTACACGGGGATCACCACGTGGCAAGGGCGTGTTTTCTGGATGTGCCTCCATGGCTTCCGGCTCAGCGCCCGGACCAGCGAGGCGACTGAGGGGACAGGACGAGGAAGAAGGGCAGCGAAACGCCCCATGGGGCTGGGGTTCCAAAGTAAGTGGTCTCGGAGTCCCAGCGTGTGCCTCCCAGGACGGGATCCAGGTGAGAGGAGAGCACTGGGCAGGGATGAGCCTCTGGTGAGACCCTGGGAGAGGAGAGTCCCACGGAGCCATGCAGGCACCGGCTGAGGTTCACACTTCACCTCGTCTGAGTGACTGTAACGTCTCCAGAGCTGGGCGGGCCTGCACGTCCCCCTCCACGTCCCAGCTCCCTCTCTGCTTCCTGCTTCCGTCCTGCCCTGCGCAGTTGTAGGAGCATCCTGCTCCCCGTCTTCTCTGTGCTCTGCCCCCCTGCCCTGCCCCACTGCGCTGGACTCCCCTGCCCTGCCCTACAGCACCTCTAGACCCCCCCGGCTGGTCTCGCTCACCTCGACCTGTCTGAGCGTCGATGGGCCCAGCAGCCATGCGGATTTCCAAAGCCTGCCTTATTGCATTATTCTTCTGTGCCCAGGTATTTATAACTTCAAATGCATTTTCCAGGGGGCGGGGGGCACAGCCAGCTGTAATTGCAGGCCTTTCATCTCCGCCGTGCTTTTAATGACCAAATTGAGACAGCGCCTACTTCAAGCTGTCAAACACGGGCTGAACTCTCATCTCGCTGCCAGCCGCAGGGGCCTCGGCACCCAGTGCAGCGCTGCTGTGGAAATGTCAACACTGCTCACCGGCTGGATGGGAACCGACTGGCAGGTGGGACAGTTGCCACGCAGTGCGTTAATGGAGCGCCACGGGCAGGCAGCAATCTGCCCAGCAGCAGCTCCGCTGTGCGAACAGGAGCAGAGATTTCAGCTCTCCACACCTGGGCCTTGAGCGGATGCCGAGGAATTTCTGCTCACAACCATCTCAGGGGCGCGACCGGACCGTCCAGGGGTGGCGGCCGTACAACCCCGCGTGGGGCAGGCGCTGACATCACCCTTGCACGGGCATGGCCGGGTTTGCTGGTTGGCTCTGTTGGGAGGCAAAGCAACGGGATGTCCAGGGAATCCGTTCGGACTGAGCCAGGCTCCATCTTGGAAATGGACCAGGAGTATCTCGTGAGCTCTCCAAGACCAGCCACTCTGGAGTGTGAGTGCAAGTGTAGCAAACTCGCTGTGGGCGGGGAGAGCGCCAAAGCTACCCTGTGATTACAGTCAAGGCTCGGATCCGGACGCCCTGCTCATCCATTGCTCCTTGCTCTGATGGCAATGGGGGGCTCTGACCAAGCTCACAGGGGGACGATGGCCCTTGCGTGGGTTGGAAAAGTTGCCCACATACTCAGCGTCGCCCAGGGGGTAGCTCCACCCAGTTGGGGCCAGCCCGCTTGCTGCTCGTTGTTTGTCTGGCTACTCATGCGCACCCCAAGTGCACACGTTTCATCTGAAAACAGGCTTTGGTCAATGGGCACGATTAGGTTCAAGAGTCAACGCCCTGGCACGGGAGCACCTCTTGTCCCCTCTGAGCTGTGGCTTTGGCCCGTCAGTGGGGTCAGGAAGATGCCAGCGTGCTGGCTATGCGTGGGGCTCATCCAGGCGGTTTCTTCCCACTCACCAGAGCGAGACATTTTTAAAAACTAAAATCTTACGCAGCCTTTTCGGGCCCCTCCTTGGGGGGAAGATACAGACCTGAGGCAGAGCTGATCCCGCCCAGGGCCAGCCATGAGACTTGACCACCCTAGAGTCTGCTGAGCCAAGGAGAACCTCCCACCTTGGGGAGCCGAGCACAAACCTGGGGATGTACCATCTGGGCCTTGATACACTCGAGTCCAGAAGGGCCCCCTACATCAGTTGTCTGAGCCCTTCTCTAACCCAGGCCTGACCCTTTCCCCCACCCAGCCCTGCCTTGGGCCTGGATCTGCAGTCAGGGCAGACCCGAGTGTCTTCTCCCCGGCGAGGTGCTGCTGCGTTTGTCCAGTCCCCGTGTCAATTGCTTTATGGGGGGCTTCCTCTTTGGGGGTCGGGGTCACATCCCTGCGAGGAGACACACCGTGCAGAGGATCTGGGCTTGAAACAAAGCTGGGAGCAGTGGGGGGACGGGACTGAAGCATTGGGGCTGATTCCACAGCCCTCAGCTGGGCTGACCCCTCCGCCATGGGCGTCGCTCCTCTAGTGAGCGCTGCTCAGCCGGGGAAGGGGCTGTGGAACCGGGCTTTGCAAGATCCTACGTGGATGGGTGGAGGAAGGGGAAGGAGGGAGGGATCCCCTGTCGCCCCACGCCCCCGTAAAGGTGCATGCTCAATGCTCAGCTCCCATGGAGCCCAGGCTGGCGTCTCTTCCAAGGCACCCGGTGGCAGTAGCGCAGGCTGCGCATCTCAGCTGCTTCTTGGGCTGCACCAAATTTGGCTGAGCGTGGCCTCCCCTGCGCCAAAGGAGAGACCCGCTTCCCAGGTGGCCAGTCTCCTTCCAAGTCCGGTCCCCACTGCGAGTCACCGAGTCCTGCGCAGGCCACCCCACGTCCCGGGGCTCAGGCCAGGGGCCAAATCCCGCCCTAATGAATCGAGGCTCCCTGCAGAGGGTTACAGCCATCTGCTCACAGTGTAGCCCAGCAGAGCCTTTGATGGCACTGGGTGAAGCCGCGCAGCACAGACGAGTCACCCGGAGAAAATATTAGATCCCCTCCAGCGCCTCGTCCATTAATGGCCCCGTCTAAAATATTGCAAGCTAAAGAGGTTTTTTCATTCCTTTCACTTTGTTTCCCAATTTTCTGTAATAAATTCTTCTCGGGCCTCAAGCCCGTAATAAACATTATTTGCAAAAGTCACAGAGACCGACTGGCCGTGAATCAAATCAAATTCATCTTCAGACCCACTGCAGCCTCCTTACCCCACTGACCTTTCCTCTATTAGGGAAGGCAGCATCCCAGCGTCTCTCTGTCCTCTGCTATCCAGCGGAACGTCCGTAACTGGATTTATGGCCGAAGGCTGGAATACATCATGCCGGGACACGGCCATTCATACACTGTATACATTTCCATTAATCTTCCCGGGATGTTCCAGGTCAGCGGGAACAACTCCTTGGAAACGGAGCCTTGCACTTGTGATAAGAGGAGGAAGGTGCATCTGTTCGTTTCCATTATGAAACGAGTACTCCCTGTGCTGGTCTGAAGATTTGTGAGAGGCAGATGATTTAGGCCACGAGCTCTTTCCTCGGCAAGCGTTCAAGATTTCAGTCTGGGGTGAAATTCTGCCCTTTCCCATCCAGGAGTGCAACTTCTTGAAAACAGCCAGATTCCCCTGGGGAGATGTACGTACCCTTTGTGATGTTCTCTCCGGGGGGAATGGCAAATGGCAACCTGTGGAAATGAATCTGGGAAGAAAATGGGTCTCTCCGTCGAGCAGAGAAAGGTACAACATGATCCAATCGCTGGAAGCTGAAGCTAGACATGGTCAGACTGGAAATAAGGCGTACATTTGTGGCAGTGAGGGTTATTCACCAATGAAACAATTTACCAAGCGTCGTGGTGGATTCTCCATCACTGGCAATTTTTACAGCAAGATTGGATGTTTCTCTAAAAGATCTGCTCCAGGAATTATTTTGGGGAAGGTCTCTGGCCTGTGTTATCCAGGAGGTCAGACTAGATGACCACAATGGTACCTTCCGGCTCTGGAATCTATGAATCAAGGACAGCAAGATATCCTGAGAAATATGGGGCCCTTCTCCTACCGACTGCCTGGTACCGGGCAGGTCAGTGTACCGTCTACCGTCCTGGGGCATTTGTTTGGGAGAGGAATCCTAACTGAAAGACTAAATGCTCGTGTGACAACCCCTTTTGGGGGGTATACCTGCCCTGCACTGGGCCAGAGGGGGTTAACCCCATACTATGGACTGAGGAAGTCCCGCCCCCTCTTCCCTGCTGGGCACGCGCCAAGTGGAACCGCAGTATAAAAGGGAGCAGTTCAGCTCAGTCTGCCCTGGCCGGGGAGGAGAGAGGATGTATGTTGCTGGCTCCTGCCAGGAGCTATCGGAGCCCCAGACCGCAGAGGCCAGGCAGGCCAGACCCAGCCGAATGCCTGGCTGGCTGCCCACGAGGGAGTCACTGGGGACTTTGTCTGCTGATGACCCTGGAGAACCAGAGGACGTGTGGACTACAGAGCAGGAAGATGGGGTAGGAAGTAGCCCAGGGGAACCAGATATTGATCTGGTTGTGGATCAGAGGACAGAGTCAGTACGTTTCAGAGGGATCCACGCAGACCCATGGTGGATACACTTGCTGCTGATAAGGCTCTGGGCTGGGACCCAGTGGAGTAAGGAGGGCCTGTGGGTCCCCTTGTCCTGGCTGCCACTCCTGGGGGGGGGCAGCCCACCCACTGCCTGGCCACTGGGCTGTGCTGCCTGGGGTGGGGCGCTCCCACTGCCTCTGGCCACTAGGCCACACTGCCCCGAAAGGGTGGTGGGTTGTACCTACCCCGCGATACCCCCCAGAGCAAACTGTGTTCTAACAGTGACTGACATGTTCTGAAAAACCCCAGGAACGTGAGGTCTCAGTTTGGGACCATCTCTGCCAAGGAGAGAGTCGCGTCTCCCTGGCCTGTTTAATCTTTGGCCTCTCTGCTGCGGCTGCCAATGGGGAATGCGGCTGTGTGTGCTATTATTGACATGAGACTTTGCGGGGCCATGGACACCTGCTGCACTGGAATGTGGCCCGAGAGCCATCAGGGTCATTTGGCATGCGGGGACCTCCCGGAAGCTTGTCACTACCTCCTGCAGGATGGTTGCAAGGTGACTGTCTATGCAGCAGAGATAGTAGCATAGAAAGCATTTCCATTAGCCACCAACAGGGTCCCTAGGGGTGAAATACCCTGTGTTGTCTTTGCACCCGTGAGCTGGCCATCCCGCGCGAGCAAGCACAGGCAGAGAACAGCAAGGCTTGTCAGCACAGTGTAATAAAGGCCAGATCGCACTTGTTTGGGGTTTTATCCCATGTTTAAAAGGAACAAACGGCGCTGCTGGGAAAGGCAGCGCAGGACTCCCAGCCAATTCCCACGTGTAATGGGTGCCAGCAGCACGCAGTGGCCAGAGCCGTATCTCTCCGTTAGCTAATCATATGCTCCATTAGATGATATTGCAATTTAATTGGAAGCAGCAGTTATCGTGTGTGTTCGGGGAAGGGAGAGGGGCGAGCACATAAGCAGGGCAAATTTACTGTGACAGATCTCCTGTCAGGCAGGGTGGGGGCCGGTATCGGAGGGAATCACCGCAGCTTGTCTCTGTGCCTTCCCGGCAAATCGCAATCACTTATGTTGCCATCCCTTGAGCTGAAAGACTTGGCACCCGGGGCCACAGAGAGGGAAATTACGACTTGCTGGTGTGGCCCACCCGCCCCCAGCCTCAGCAGCCCTCTGCCTCTCGCCTCAACAAGGGGCTGTGATGAAGTCTTCATTGCACCCACTGAATGGGCTCTGTCAGCCACTCACCGGGCCGGAGATGGCATCCGGCAGAGTCACGGGTGAACGGCACCATCCGGCCAGGAGCAGGCGCTGTGGAGGAGAAGCCAATATCAGCCAGTCCCAGGAGGGGTCACTGAAGAGAAACACCAAGGGTTTGGGGTGGCTGGGTGGGTTGGTTTGTTTTAAATGCACGCTTTTATTAGCTGCCATCCGAGACAGGATCTGAATGCCGCCTTCCCAGAGGTCGCAGATCAGACGTAATGACTCTTGAAGTCTGAATTTGTTTGCCTCAGGCATTCTGCCGAAAATTAATATGCGCCGTGGCGGGATCGTCTTATCCAACGAAGATGTCATTTCAGGAGCTGTTTGAGTGAGGGGTACATAAACCAAAGCTGAGCGTATCTGACACGGAAGCGGCACAGGAGACAATGCTCTTATCAGAGAAGAGACACCAACAACCGGGCTTTATACATTTTTAATAAATCATATTAAATCCTTTTCTGTCAAGAGAATGAAATCAGGTGCTTCCCCGCTGGAAGACAGGCGTGTTTGCGCACGTCCCCACGGCGCCCCCAGTTCTCACGAGAACGAGCCATTCCACAGCTGCTGCTCAGAACCAGGTCACACAGCAGGCTGTAGGACACATTGGGCTGGAGGTCCTGACCCGGTTGGATGTACGGCCAGGGACTCTGTGCTGCATCTGCTCATCAGGCCTGCCTCCACAGGAGAGGAAGGAGAAAGCATAGGATCAGACGCCTGTTTGGGAGGCAGAGTTTCGTTTGCAGCCTTGTGGACGTTTCCCAGCCATGTTGGTTTTTATTGGGTAACCTGATGACCGTTTATTCCAATGTGTTTGAGCCGACACTCGTGGCTGTTGTCCGTTGTGCTGTGTGACCAATTGGCTAAGTCCCACGGCATATTTCCGTCTCTGATTGGATGACCTCTGCTACCTAAACAGGGATCTTTTTCCTGATGGTGAATTATCCGGGAACACCCAGAACAGTGCTGACACCGTGGCACAGAGCTGTTCCCAGGCTGTTCCATCAGCCTGTGGCTGCTTGCAAACATTGCAGATAAAAATCCCACTGCCCCCATGTTCTCCCAGGAGACTCGGATTCAGCAACGCACTTGCTTAATGGAGAGAGGGAAGATGTTCCAGTGTTTGGGAGCCAGCCTGACACTTGTGATAGCTGCATCTGCTTCTCGGATCTGGCACAGACTTGCCTGTGTGACTCTCGGCACATCACCTCAGGTTCCCATCGGTCAGAGGAGGTTAATAACCCTGCCCTTCCTGACTGGAGAGGGGGGTGGCAAAATACACTGAATTTGGGAGGTGCTCGGTCTATGATGGAGGCCATATAGTGTACCCAAAATAGATAGATTAAGTCAAGCAGACTTAAGCATCTGCTTAAGTGGCTTTGCTGAACTAGGGTCTAGGGGGCAGCTATAAAACCCACTTAGGTCAGAAGAAAGATTCCCATTGAATAAGAGGGTGCCTGATTCCAGCTATATGAAGCCGTTCTGCTTTATTCCCCAGGATACTGGCAAAGACCTTTACAAAATTACCATCTATATTACCTTCTCTATCTGCATGGCATATAGCTGAACAGCTCAGCACCTGGGACAGGGCTGGCTTTATGAGATTAAGAAGACAGGAAAAGAAAAGCTCTTCAGAGGTTAGGTATTCGTGACGCCCCTGCACCAAAAAAATCATAAAGCCTGGAAACAGACGTCATATTTCCTACTTTTATTATCCAGAGGAGAATTCGTGGCTGTTAAGGTCTGTGATGACCTGTTGACTCGGGGGAATAGATCACATTGATTTGGTGCAGCCCCTCTGCTATTTATTTGATTCTTTAGAGATGTGGATGAGCCTCGGAGGACAGCCGTGGGCCCGGGACAGTGCCATGCATCCTGCCCAGCACATGGAGAGGGCTTTCTCTCTCCCCACTCCTTTAATCACACTGACACTTCATCCGTCTTCAGATCCTCCCAGCCTGGCTTTACAGACCGGCGTAAGCTCAGCCCCACAGCACCCCCGAGAGATCGCTACACTGGGTTAGCCCTCTTCTACCGAGAACCAGGGATTGGCCTGAGGTCCCACAGAAAGGCTGCAGCAGAGCAACCAACAGAACCCAGCTGTGACCAGTCCCTAAGTTTGTGGCTTAGCCACAGAACGTATTTTCACCCCTTGGTCCAACCTCTTAATTGGTTTTAAATGAAAAACACTGAGCAGAAAATTAAGTGCCTCACGGTGGAAGATGACAACAGGAGTTGGTCCCTACTTCCCAAACTCCCGTGAATCTGCGGGGCATGGAGGGTGCAGAAGCAAGCTCCCAGGGTAGTAAATGACATGAAACAAGCAAAGAGGATAAACATACAAGAACATAGCCAATAAATAGAGAGCAAAACTGTAGATCAACAAGCCACAGAGAGACATCAGAGGAAAGAGCAAGCACTTCTTTGGTTAAGACACTGGTCTGAAATCTGGGCTCAATTCCCTGCTCTGGCACAGACTCCCTGGGTGACCTTAGGCCAGTCACTTAGTCTCTCTGTGCCTCAGTGTCCCTTCTGTAACATGGGATGATAATTCTCCTGGGGCCTTACACTATGAATCTGCGCGGCTCCCGAGGCACTGGGGTCTCCATCTCAGCTGCAGCCTCTAGGTACTGGTGAAATACAAATCAATAACCATGACTCGGTAGAAAACAGGCTAGAAATGCATTACAGCCTAAAGACAGCATCCGAATCAGTCTTTTACACCCCATTCCGTCATCACGGCCTGAGCCAGTCTGCATTCTTGGGGCCCATTTGGGATTGTTCCCAAAGGCCTGTTCTCTGCTGCTTTGTCCAGTGCGGTTTAAACCATCCCCCTGGGAAAGCTAGTCCATCAAACTCAAATGGCAGCTAGGCACCTAGATTCCTTTGAGGATCTGGGCCAGAGAGACTGTGATTTGCCCAAGGTCACCCAGGAAGTCTGTGGCGGAGCGAAGAACTAAACACACATCTCAAAACACCCGACCTAACTACTAGCTTCCTAGAGCCTGAGGAAGTGTGTCCTGACTATGTGGCCATTTGCACGGAAGGCAACAAGACCCACTACTCTGAAATGTTCTGATTTCTGGTGCTTTCCCCCGGGCATCTCTTATTCCACTTTTGCAAGCTGAGGATTGCTGAGTTTCAGCACGCATTTAAAATCCACCCTAAGTCCAGCTCTGGGATGAAAGGGTAAGCGTGGGAGCCATGCCGTCCCGTCTCCCGGCGTTCTGTAGATTGTGTTACACCACTCTGTGGCTTTCAGCGCGCTAAAGCCACAGCCCTCTGCCACCTCGGAGGCTGCACACATACTGGGAGCTTGTAATTAATGCCAGGGGTCGTGCACAGCCTTTAAAGAGGCAGCACACGCAGAAAAAATGGGTCTGAAACTTGCTGAAACAAGCAAATTACAACTATTTCCCTTTTCCAAATGTCAGCAGATTTGGAGGGGAAAAAAGAAAATAAGTTAAAGGTGAAAATCCCCTGGGATTCTCTAACTCACTCACACACCACTTGTGGGTCCTGGGCTCACACAGCAACTCCTCATAACCGAGTGCTTCCCATCAGATTCTGCTCTACACAGAGCCCACTTTCTAATCTACAGTGACAGCCCAGGCTAGCACTGTTCTAGACAAGACAGTTAATCAGTGTCACCAAGTCATTCTGGGGAGAAAGAAATTAATTTCATATCAACTGAAGAGAAAATAAAACTATCTGTGCAATTGACATTAGGAACCTTTTGCATCCAGTTTAATCCCTGGAAACGGAGATTCCTCACTAAATCCTGCTGCTCAAGGAGGTGTATGTGGTACCCCTTTAGAGTGATGCGAGCTAGCTCAAATCCGGCCTAAATCTAACACTAACCCCGCTGACATTGTGACGTTGCAGTGGACTGAAGACCCAAAGTGTCTAGATATGGAGTCAGTCACAACATTTTTTCACTTAACCCAAATCCCTTTGTTCACACCCATTAGTGCTGGATACTGGACATGCTTGTGTTGGTGGGTTTGACGAGCACAGGCACTAAAAAAGGGGATTTTCACCCTGTATGCCCCAACATTTGTGGAATGTGACATTTAAATTTGCTTCGCATTAGCATTTTCATCAGAGCCCTGGTTACTGCCAGAGAAATGACACTGTTAAGAGGCACGTGCACAATCACAACTATGTGACAAGCCACTGAGCAAAGGAAATTCAAGAAATACTTCACAGAGGGGTTTGGAACTATGAACCTGAGAAAAATCTCAGCCTGGTTGCATCTGTGCTGTGACCAAAACACTGAGGTGAAATTCACCAGAGAGGATGAATGATTCACTCGGCTTTATTTAGATGCATTTGATTGTCATGTGTGTTCTGCTCAAAGCTGTATGCACGTTTGGGAAGGACCAAAACTTGTTGCCATCTTGTTGGCATGAGATGTGGGCGCTTCTGGCAAAAATGCACTGACCCAAACTCTGCGGGTTAAAATCAGCTCTGATTTATCAGCGATCAGAAGAAACACTATGGGAAAAACCCCAACAAAAATCAAATGACAACCCATTGGCAGCATATTTGGTCTCGCAGCCAGGCCCTAGGTCCCTTCACTTCCTATAGATCCTTCTGCTAGACTGAACTCCTGCCGGAAAGCCTGGGTTTTATGCTATGGAGAGAGCTCCCACAATACTCCACTCTTAAAGGGCACTCACTCCTGTGTCTAAAGAGCATCCTAGCGAGAACAGAAAAATAATAGTTAATCAGAGGTTCTTATGGCTAGCATTTTTGAAAGAAAAGCAAACAAGGAGTGTTTAAAATATATAATGACTAGAGGGGATAATGATGCTAGAAGATTTTCTCCTAATTTAGGTGGGAAGGATGTCTATTTCTAGCTTGCCTTCTCACCACCCTGACGGCTGTCTAGTGGCCAGTGAAAAGCTTAGTTGAGTGGGTCCCAATTCGTTTTCCACATCTGAAAGTGACCAAGGCACAAAAATTGCCATCAGGCTCAGTCTTCGTTTTTCCTGCTTTTTAGCTGTCTCAGCAGCGGGGCAAATCCAGAATGGTCCTTGTAGACAGGCTTGCCCTCTCTAGCCTAGCTGGAGCTGGAGGTATATCTGGGGGTGACTGGAGGGGACCATGAGGGTGAAAATTGCACTGCTAGTGCCTTTCCTTGGGCTAAAAAAAAGAACTTCAGGCAATGTCCCCAAGAACTGCGGTTTGATGGATGGAAAAAAACGGATGAAATATTGAGATGGGTGCCCGTCTCACCCAGGGACTAACCTCTCGCTGCCGCTCAGCGCCATCTCTCAAGCCCCTTGGAGCTTTGTGTGCATTATTCTCCTCTCTGCAGGGTGGGAGGCTGCAAACCTGGTCTTTGCGTCCTCAGTTTCTTGCCCCCCTTGTGTTTCCTTCTCAGAGGAATATTATATTCCACTGGCACTTGTGGTACAGAGAGACCATCTAATGGGCCTGTACAGGATATGAAATGTAGCAAAGTGAGATAAGACCAAATCATCTGTCATTCATCCTTGTATCTCTTGTGGCATCAGAGGTTCACGACTAACAGGATTAGCAAATATATCGCAGGGTTGTGTTCCCTTCCCCCTGAGGGGGGGGCTCTTCTTTTCTCCTCTTGCAAGGCTTTTTATTTGAGGTTTTGATCCAAGTTTTTTAAAAATTAAAAAATAAATGGAAAATGATGGAATGTAGCTCCCTGCCAAGCAGAGAACATGCAAAGAGGAGTGGGCAAAACTCTTCCACCACTGGATGCATAAATAGCAGATCTGAACAGCTGGCCCAACTCACCCCTGCTGTAATGTCATTAGAGCCAACGGGAATTTGTCTTAACAGAAGTAAGGGCCCAGATCTGTCTTTCTGAATGTGCCACAAGGGTCTGACATACACAGAGAGAAAGGGGAAGCCTTAGGCTGAAAGAGAGCTCTTCCCATGCCCGGAGCATGGCCCACACCCAAGGAGAAGCAAGCTTGTGTTATCTGTACCATCCTCCGCACAGTCTTCTCTAGAGCAAGGTGGGCAGGGCTGCTGGAAGTGCTGGCCCGACGGACAACACAGAGAGCGAAGCAGAGAAGACATTGAAACCAGGCCAGACACAGCTCGGTAACAGGGAGCACCCCTCTGTGGGTTGCCAAGAGCTGTAGGGAAAGGGAACCAGGTGACCAAGAGGTGGTGTCTGCCTGGAAAGTCTGTGACTCTCGGCGGGAAATGTTACAGAAATGATACTCGGCTTCAGCCTCTTCTGCACTGGAGCAATAGTTAAACTCAGCAGGAGGGACGTGCCCAGCTGGGAGAGTGACGTTTGCATCGTTGTCATCTGCACACGCACATGCATCCTTGATGGGCGAGCGGCCTCAGGGTTGGATGAGCATCCAGATATTCAGATTCTTCTCCAATCTCTTTGGAGCAGCCACGGGCGGAGATTCCCAGTGTTGCTTGGATTCTTGGGGTGTTTCAATAATGCCTATGTGGCTTCAGTCGCAGATGAAACCAGGAAGTTCAAAGGGCAGGGAAGCTAATGATAAATAAAAACATATTAACAGAATTTTTTCATGCACCTAAAAGGTTCTGATCCAATGTGAATCTCGATGTCTATTACAGGAGTGGGTGGGTGAGGTTCTGTGGCCTGGCGGTCAGACTAGATCATGATGGCCCCTTCTGACCTTGAGGTCTAGGAGTCTATAAAAGTCCAGGTCAGGTCTTATTTCATCGAGATGGGTGTGCGTACACACACACACACACCCCCCCCCCAACCAAAACATTGACTTCCCCTAATATCCAGGTGCATGCTCACACACACCCCATCTGTGAGTTGTTATGATATGCAAATAATGCAACGGACTTGTGTGAAAAGCCTGCCTCATGCACCTCATTTGGCTGGCATAATATTTACTAGAAAACATAACCGTGCAGCTTTCGCTGCTGATTAAATTGTTGAAATCTGGGCTCTTCAGCTGTGTTTAGCCTGAAACATCTTTGAATTTGCAGCCTGGTGAGATTGTCGTGGTAGCTCCGTCCAAATGTATGGAGCAGGAGTGAGGGGTTCAGAAAGATCCAAAGGGGAAAATGCCCCACGTAGGATTTTCCTCTGGTTCTGTCTGAACCCGCGGAGTTACTCAGTGGCTTGTTTGGGGCAGCTAAGAGCTGATTCTGGCCCATCCTCTGGTAGGAACTTAGTAATGGTAGCTTGCCTCTGGTTCAGTGTTTCCAAGGCAGCATCGGCCTGCAGAGGAGTTCCCTCGTCACACTCGGCCGCTACGGTCATCTTGTTTCCTCGCCTCGCTCTCAGTGTGCTTTCACAACAGATGTTGGCGTGTCTCCTCTAATGAGGATTTAGCACTGAAATCTCCCACACCCCCTGGACTGGAAAGCAAAAAGCTTGACCTACATCAGCAGTGACAGTCAGGTGCCAAAAAGCCCCCCAAAACCCTTAGCCTTCTGTCAGCCGCTGCTGCTGGAGATCAGCTCCACGTGCGTCTGGTAGCATTGGTGTTCTCTGGGGAGACGGGTGGTCTTGGAGTACTCGTGTCGTGCTGATTGGACTGATGTGGAGGCCTTAGGCAGGCACCCAAAAGGTCAATCAGTTGTGGGCCGTGTGCCCTGGAAAACAACCATTTTCACCCTGTGCACTTTCTTCAGACAGCCCTGAGGGCTCAGAAGATCTGACACTGGACATGTGCTCACCCTCCACTGCTCGGAGATTGCTGTAACCAACTAAGAGGAAGGCGTCTCGGTTGCATCTCACCTTGGCCCACCTCCAAAAAGCGTCCATCTCCACCGTGGGTCGGGTAGCACGTCCCCTCCACAAGCCACCTTCGAAAGCGGCTGGCAAGCTCCTTCTATGGCGGTGCTGCAGAGAGGTGATGGTTACAGAAGATGTTCCTGTTGGAGGCCCGAGCACTCATTCTCCAAAGGGCCCTCTCACACGAGTTACCGCTTCTAGCTCCAGCAAGAGTCCCCAGTCCAGCCCGTCATGGGGCTCCAATGTCACAGTAAAGGGTCGCACAGAGGGCAAGATGACAGCTGAGAGAGGCAGCCTTCACATGTGCATAAAAAGACAAGGGGGACTTTGCATAAGCCAGGGCAGAGAGGGCCTCAAGATCTGACTTATTAAGAATAATGAGACAGACTGGCTGGCTTGCCGGGCTGGGAGTGAGATGCGCAGCCATCCGTTTCCAGGTCGATAGTGCCAGGCAAGCCCAGGCCATCCCAGAGGGCTTTGGTGTCTGTGTGATGAGCTGCTGAGTCTCAGCAGCCGTGCCTAGGAAGGCAAGTGCCGTCACACAGAGCAGCACAGCCCGTGTGGATCAGCCGCTTTACGCGCCGTGGAGACTGGATTCCCCTCGCCCTGCTCCAGCGCAGGACAGAGGTACGCTGGGAAACTCGGCCTGCAGCACTCTCTGCCCCTACAGTGCAGGGCATAACAAAAGGGTTCAGGCTCCACGGCTGTTCAGATGGCACCACCTGATGAGCACTAAATACAGGGAAATGACAGATTTGCAACAGGACAGTGAGAGCCTTCGGGCCCGATCCTGCAAAGTGCCGAATCCCTGTAATTCCTCTGGACTTCATGCCTTGCCCCATGGTCTTCCCCGGCTAGACGAGTCACAGGAGCCATTCTTGGGGCAGTTCACCAAGTCCAGTTCAGCTGCCACTCAAATAAAAAGGGAAAGGGACTTTTTTCCCTCTTTGGAAGATCATTGATTGAACTTTCCCAGCCTTCTGGGGTGGGCTGAAGGTATGTCAGGCTCTTACCTTCTCAGACACTTTGCCCTTTGCTACGACACATACCAAGGTCTGTGCAAAACTGCTCTGTTTTCTGGGGAACCCTAAAGGCAATTAGAGAGATTTCAAAAGGCTTCTCCTGGGGCCAGGTCTTCGAAAGGCTTCTCCTGGGGCTGGGGGGGCGGGTCTGGGCCCCCCCTTGGCCCTGACCAGAAAACAGAGGAGCAGCCAGGGCAAATTTCAGTGAGTGGCATTGCAACCTGGCTCACAGCATCACAACACCACTCAAATATGGGGCAGTTGGCTCTGTAGCCTAAACTGGTGTTTTAGCCACAAGGACTCATGCTCCATCTCTTGGACACCCACCAGTGAGGTGCTGAGCGCTCCCCGCTCCCACTGACTTCTGCAGAAGCATTAATTGTTCAGTGCTGGCGGGAGAAAACGCAGCCCTGTGCTGTGTCTCAGATCCCACAGCAGTACAGTGGGGTGTTTATCAGTTTCACCGGGGGGAATGCAAGGTTGACTTAGCGCCTGGAGACACTTTCGTGCCCTCCAGCACGCAGCGCAATAGCAGCACACGGCATTATTAATAATAAATCATCAGAGTAGAAGGTCTCCCTCCATTTCTTTTCTGAAAAGAATCAGTTTCTCGTTGTGCCTGGCATGTGCAGGAATCAGCTGCCCGGCCGGTAGCTTTTCACCTGTGACTACTGAAGACAATATTAATTAAAGAGAAGGAGACGACGGCCTGTGAAGTGAAGGCATATTCTCTCCCAGTGTGTCCTTCAGCCTTTGTTTTGTTTCTATATTGCCAATATGTGAGGATTTTGTATAGGGCAAAAAGCAGTGATCCCAAATATCGATGGTGGGACAAATCAATGCTATCTCCTTTTTCCATGCCTATGCGCTCATTGATTTTTTTTTTTTTTGTTACCTCTCTGTTTATGTAATGTCTGAACTTTGCACAACTGAACCATTTAATGTGCAGAAAAGAGCCTTGTTGCCATGAAAACGGACCTCCAAATGACAGCATGAATGCTGAGATCCCTGTTTTATTGGACCATACTGAATGTATTTTAACCTTGATAAGTCAATAACTTTTCGTACAAAAGAAGCCAAAGCAGATAGGCTTTCAGAGGCTTGAATGCATTTAAACTGGAGAGTAATGGCCTGGTTTTAATCCCCTGGAAATCTGTCTCATTCCAGGACCAGTCATTTTCAGAGCCGACTGACATTTTGGTCAAAGAATTATGGCACACATTTGTCACAACGCGAGATGAAAATGCTCAGCAGTTTGGATTTCCTGTGCCAGTCAAAAATAATTATATTAAATTAAAGGGATGCTGTCATTTTACAGACATTGGCCAGATTTTGCTCTCAGTTTAAATCCAGAGTAACTCCAATTCCCCAGTATTATCAAGATCAGAATCTGACCGCATGTGTTTAAAACCTTTTGGGCTAGATTCCCAGATGGCGCCAGGGGGGTTATGCCAGCAGGGGATGTGACCCGTGCATGTTTGTGATAAAGCTGAAGGACTTTTAAAAATCTTTATCTTTCACCATTGATGGAAACTGCATGCTTGTTTTTTGCAATTTACCCAGCTTAGACATTGAAATTAAACTGGTCAATTTCATTTAACATTTATAGTCACTTTCACTTTCTGTCTCATTCATTAGCACTATAACCTTGTGTGTTAGTTCCCAACGTTGTTGGGAAATAGTTATGTAAAAAAATAGTTAATTCCACTTTCTTTTTTAATCATGGAAACATTCCTATTCTGCAAAAGCATTTGTATTGCACGTCTAACTCTTAGGTCAAAACTGCTTGATAGTGTCTTGTTCAAGACTAATACAGAGGTAAAAGATTCCGAAAAGACTTCTTCCCCAGCACATACGCAGTAGAGTTCCAAGTTACAGTAAGTGACTGCAGGTAGTTGAGACATTTTCTATGGAAAAATGGTTTCCTTTTTTGTACTGAATATAAAAAGCTCTTTCTATCTTACTTATTAATAGCCTTGATTAAATTATCTTTGAATAATCTATTTGCTATTCACAAACGTATAATAGTTTTATTCTAATCTCTAGCCTAGACTACAACCTAGAAAGGAGAGAAATAAGCAACAGCAAATTTATAAAGTTGCACAAAAACCTAGTGGATATGCTAACCAAAAAGAAACAAATGAATAGCCCTGCTGAAAGAGATAATTTATTCAGTATAATGTATTTTCATAGGGAGGATCATATGTTTTATAATTACACAAAGGAATCACTCTGCTGAAAGCATATCTAGCTATTATTTTATTATACTTTCTCAACCTTCATGTTACCTGGATCAGAACTAGTAAGAGGGAGGTTTGGAGATTTGGTTCCTTATTAAAAAATATACTCAAAAGTGCAGTAGCAAACTGTCCTTATGCCCTGAAGTCTGCAAAGATGAACAAGGCTTCCTGGGGAAAAAGGAGCTAGAAAGACTGAGAGGCCAAGCCAAGGTATTTTGATTCCTTTGCTTCCTGTTCTGACTTATAACAGAAAACTCAGAGTCTCCGTGAAAACCAAAGATAATGGAAAAACTGAGAGAGCCCCCCTGAACTATTCAGCACCTCCATCAAGATATGGTGGAGATACATTGCAGTATCTAGGTTTGCCTGCACCTGCTTAGAATGCCTTAAACTTCTAAGGGATATGTGGTAAATCCTCCCTCTCTTGGAGTCTTCTTCAAGATCATGATTCAAATCCATTTGAAGTCAACAGCAGCCTGTCTACTTGCTTCAGTGAGCTTTAAATCTAAATCAAGGCTGGATGTTTTTCTAAATGATACACTCTAGTTGTGCTGGATGCAGGAATTACTGGCTGAAATTCTCTCACTTGTGTTAGGCAAGAGGTCAGACTCAAATACTAGATAATCGTAAAGGTTCCTTCTTGCCTTACAATCTATGAAGTCTAGGAAAATGCTGGCCTCTCAGTGGTGATTGCACAGCTTCACTAAACCTCAGAGAGCAGCAGTGCATTGGCCTATCATGAAATGCTTGGCCCCTCCATCAGGGCACACAGCTGCCCTTCAGTTACCCAAGATTCTTTGTACCAAGTCATTCTTGCTTCTAACATCTGAATTGTATGTAAGATGAGAGCAGATTTACAGCCTTAGTTCAGACCTTACGTGTTTTACTAGTAAGTGACGTGAAGTTGCATGGGAAAAAGAGTCAAGGGGAGACGCGTGCAGAGGAGACTACAACACTGTCATGGGAAACGGGTTGGCTCGTGGGGTTGGGCGTGGGTTATAGAGCCTTTTATCTTTCTGTAATCAGTTTACCTTCACTGCGAAGAACTGCTTGAAACAATTACAGAGCAGAGTTACAAAGTCCCTAAAGGCTCTGCTGTGAAGGGGCAAACCAGCATGACCACTGGACGGGAAAATCATGCCTCTGGACTCTAGTGGCGGCCAGTGGCTGACAGCGCGCGGGCTGGTATACTTTGTGGGGACTGTCCGACGCCTGTGCAGAAGTCCCTCAAAGAGTCCATGAAGGAAAGGACCTCTCAGCCCGGCCCATGTGTGGAGCTGGATTAGAAACTGGCCACCACAGCCACCAGAGCGGGGGGAGAAGTGGAGCCGGGGAGGCCAGCCCAGCTGGGCGCTGGTCCGGGGCCCTGGGTTCCAGGGACAGGAGCAGGTGCTGGACCGGGGGCAGCTGGCCTGCCCCCGTGGGGCCTCGGGGCTCCCCCAGGAAAAGGTTCTCACCATCGCCCATCCCCCAGAGCCCCTCTCCTGCCAGTCCCGTCCCGGGGGGTCCCCCTGGATCCCCCCTGGGATCCCCCCTGGGATCCCCGCTGTCCCTTAGTGGCTCCCCAGGAGCTGTCACTACAGTGGGCCAGGCTCCACCCACCCTGCCAGCCCTGGGCTGGGCTCAGCCCCCTGGCGGACTACGACTCCCAGCATGCCCCGGGCGAGCGGCGCGGTGCATGCCGGGGCCCGTAGTCCCTGAGCGAGGCCGGCCCGGCGGCTCGGCGCCCTTTGAATTTTGCCGCGAAAAGCGCGCGTGGCGGCCCCGCCCCCTGCCCCGCCCGCAGGACGCTCACGGGCGTCGCCCTGGTAACGGGGCGGGGGGC